>JAKOGI010004428.1:0-26547 GCA_029747015.1 Carnegiea gigantea
CAGCAAATGAAACGAGAAAGATCGGCGCTTCTAAGAAAGAAAAAAACAACGAAAAAGGGGTGCAACACAAGGACTTCCCAGGAGGTCACCCATCCTAGCACTACTCTCGCCCCAGCACGCTTAACTGCGGAGTTCTTATGCGACCCGGTGCATCTGTGCTGGTGTGATCGCACCCATTGGAATCTGGCGGAACAAGTCTTTTATAGAGTGTACGCGGCTGTCGAGTCGCTCATAGATCGCGCCAAATCTAATGAGATCGCAAGTTCGTAATTGGCAGCTCGGAAGCGGCGAGCTAAGAGTGTGTTACGGACGGTAGCTCGACCACCCTCATCGCCCCGTGCATGCATGGGGTTTCGTCCGTGTGTTGTATTAAAAAACGACCTCTGATGTGGTTTTTAGGGCCTGAACGCGTCCGTAGGGGAATTTCGGTAATTTCAAGTGAACATGGGCGGAAGGCCTGACTTGGATGCTTTTTCCTCGTCCTTGTCAGTTCTCATCCGACGGCCGCAGCAGATGAAACGAGAAAGATCGGCGCTTTTAAGGAAGAAAAAAACAACGAAAAGGGGGTGCAGCACGAGGAATTCCCAGGAGGTCACCCATCCTAGTACTACTCTCGCCCAAGCACGCTTAACTGCGCAGTTCTGATGGGATCCGGTGCATTAATGCTGGGATGATCGCACCCTTTAGAATCTGGCGGAACAAATCTTTTATAGAGTGCAACGCGGCTGGCTCCCGGTGCCTCAAGTGCTGGTATGATCGTACCCATCGGAATCTGTCGGAACAGGTCTTTTATAGAGTGTACGCGGCTGGCGAGTCGCTCATAGATCGCGCCAAATCTAAAGAGTTCGCAAGTTCGTAACTGACAGCTCGGAAGCGGCGAGCTAAGAGTGCGTTACGGACGGTAGCTCGACCGCCTTCATCGCCCCTTGCGAGCATTGGGTTTCGTCCGTGTGTTGCAGTAAAAAGGGGCCTCTAATGTGGTTTTCCGTGCCAGGAGGCGTCCGTGGAGGAATTTCGGTAATTTCGAGTGAACAAAGGCGGAAGGCCTGATTTGAAAGCTTTTTCCTCGCCCCGGTCAGTTCCCATCCGACGGCCGCAGCAAATGAAACGAGAAAGACCGGGGCTTTTAAGAAAGAAAAAAATAACGAAAAAGGGGTGCAACACGAGGACTTCCCAGGGGGTCACCCATCCTAGTACTGCGCTCGCCCAAGCACGCTTAATTGCGCATTTCTGATGGGATGCGGTGCATTAGTGCTGGGATGATCGCACCCATTGGATTATTGCGGAACAAATTTTCATGAGGGTGAGCGGCCGTTGAGTTGTGCATAACAGCACTCCAGCTCCAAAGAGATACGCAAGTCGTAAATGAGCAGGTCGGAAGCGGCGAGCTAAGAGTGCGTACGGACAGCTAGCCGACCAACACCTCACGCCCCGTTTTTGGGCATGCATGGGGTTTCGTCCTGTGTGTTGTATAACAACGACCTCTGATGTGGTTTCAGGGGCCTGGAGGCCTGTCCGTAGGCGGGAATATCGGTAATTTTCAAGTGAACATGGGCGGAAGGCCTGACTTGGATGCTTTTTCCTATCCTGGTTCAGTTCTCATCCGACGGCCTCAGCAGCAGATGAAACGAGGGGGAAAGACGGCGATTTAGGAAGAAAAAACAACGAAAAGGGGGTGAAACATGAGGAATTCCCAAGGAGGTCACCCATCCTAGCACTACTCTCGCCCAAGCGCGCTTAACTGCGGAGTTCTGATGGGATCCGGTGCATCGGTGTTGGTATGATCGCACCCATCGGAATCTGGCGGAACAAGTCTTTCATAGAGTGTACCGGCTGCCGAGTCGCTCATAGATCGCGCCAAATCTAAAGAGTGTTCCGCAGCAAATAAAACGAGAAAGATCGGTGGTTTTGAGAAAGAAAAAACAACGAAAAACGGGTGCAACACGAGGACTTCCCAGGAGGTCACCCATCCCTGTACTACTGTCGCCCAAGCACGCTTAACTGCGGAGTTCTGATGGGATCCGGTGCATTAGTGCTGGTATGACCGCACCCATCGAATTCTTGCGGAATAAATGTTTCCTTGAGGGTGCGCGGCCGCTGAGTTGCGCAAAAAGCACCCCGGCTCCAAAGAGGTCGCAAGTTCATAGCTGACAACTCGGAAGAGGCGAGCTAAGCGTGCGTTACGGACGGTAGCTCGACCACCTTCATCGCCCCGCGCATGCATGGGGTTTCGTCCGTGCGTTGCAGTAAAAAGGGGCCTCTGATGTGTTTTTCAGGGCCACGAGGCGTCCGTAGGGGAATTCCGGTAATTTCGACTGAACATAGGCGGATGGCCTGATTTGGATGCTTTTTCCACGTCCTGGTCAGTTCTCATCCGCTGGCCGCAGCAAATGAAACGAGAAAGATCGGCGCTTCTAAGAAAGAAAAAAATAACGAAAAAGGGGTGCAACACAAGGACTTCCCAGGAGGTCACCCATCCTAGCACTACTCTCGCCCCAGCACGCTTAACTGCGGAGTTCTTATGCGACCCGGTGCATCTGTGCTGGTGTGATCGCACCCATTGGAATCTGGCGGAACAAGTCTTTTATAGAGTGTACGCGGCTGTCGAGTCGCTCATAGATCGCGCCAAATCTAATGAGATCGCAAGTTCGTAATTGGCAGCTCGGAAGCGGCGAGCTAAGAGTGTGTTACGGACGGTAGCTCGACCACCCTCATCGCCCCGTGCATGCATGGGGTTTCGTCCGTGTGTTGTATTAAAAAACGACCTTTGATGTGGTTTTCAAGGCCTGGACGCGTCCGTAGGGGAATTTCGGTAATTTCCGGTGAACATGGGCAGAAGGCCTGACTTGGATGCTTTTTCCTCGTCCGGGTCAGTTCTCATCCGACGGCCGCAGCAGATGAAACGAGAAAGATCGGCGCTTTTAAGGAAGAAAAAAACAACGAAAAGGGGGTGCAACACGAGGAATTCCCAGGAGGTCACCCATCCTAGTACTACTCTCGCCCAAGCACGCTTAACTGCGCAGTTCTGATGGGATCCGGTGCATTAATGCTGGGATGATCGCACCCTTTAGAATCTCGCGGAACAAATCTTTTATAGAGTGCACGCGGCTGGATCCGGTGCATCAGTGCTGGTATGATCGCACCCATCGGAATCTGGCGGAACAAGTCTTTTATAGAGTGTACGCGGCTACCGAGTCGCTCATAGATCGCGCCAAATCTAAAGAGTTCGCAAGTTCGTAACTGGCAGCTCGGAAGCGGCGAGCTAAGAGTGCGTTACGGACGGTAGCTCGACCGCCCTCATCGCCCCGTGCGAGCATTGGGTTTCGTCCGTGTGTTGCAGTAAAAGGGGACCTCTAATGTGGTTTTCAGTGCCAGGAGGCGTCCGTGGAGGAATTTCGGTAATTTCGAGTGAACAAGGGCTGAAGGCCTGATTTGAAAGCTTTTTCCTCGCCCCGGTCAGTTCCCATCCGACGGCAGCACGCACTTGTATAAACGAGAAAGACCGTGCTTTTAAGAAAGAAAAAAATAAAGAAAAAGGGGTGCAACACGAGGACTTCCCAGGGGGTCACCCATCCTAGTACTGCTCTCGCCTAAGCACGCTTAATTGCGCATTTCTGATGGGATCCGGTGCATTAGTGCTGGGATGATCGCACCCATTGGATCCTTGCGGAACAAATGTTTCATTGAGGGTGAGCGGCCGTTGAGTTGTGCATACAGCACGCCAGCTCCAAAGAGATCGCAAGCTCGTAACTGGCAGCTCGGAAGCGGCGAGCTAAGAGTGCGTTATGGACGGTAGCTCGACCACCCTCATCGCCCCGTGCATGCATGGGGTTTCGTCCGTGTGTTGTATTAAAAAACGACCTCTGATGTGGTTTTCAGGGCCTGGAGGCGTCCGTAGGGGAATTTCGGTACTTTCAAGTGAACATGGGCGGAAGGCCTGACTTGGATGCTTTTTCCTCATCCTGGTCAGTTCTCATCCGACGGCCGCAGCAGATGAAACGAGAAAGATCGGCGCTTTTAAGGAAGAAAAAAACAACGAAAAGGGGGTGCAACACGAGGACTTCCCAGGAGGTCACCCATCCTAGTACTACACTCGCCCATGCACGCTTAACTGCGCAGTTCTGATGGGATCCGGTGCATTAATGCTGGGATGATCGCACCGATTAGAATCTGGCGGAATAAATCTTTTATAGAGTGCACGCGGCTGCCGAGTAGCCAGTACATCGCGCCAAATCTAAAGAGTTCGCAAGTTCGTAACTGACAGCTCGGAAGCGGCGAGGTAAGAGTTCGTTACGGATGGTAGCTCCACCGCCTTCATCGCCCCGTGCGAGCATTGGGTTTCGTCCGTATGTTGCAGTAAAAAGGGGCCTCTAATGTGGTTTTCAGTGCCAGGCGACGTCCGTAAAGGAATTTCGGTAATTTCGATTGAACAAAGACGGAAGGCCTGATTTGGAAGCTTTTTCCTCGTCCTGGTCAGTCCTCATCCGGCGGCCGCAGCAAAATGAAACGGGGGGAGAAGATCGGTTGGGATCCGGTGCATTAGTGCTGGTATGATCGCCCCCATCGAATTCTTGCGGAACAAATGTTTCATTGAGGGTACGCGGCCGCTGAGTTGCGCATGAAGCACGCCGGCTCCAAAGAGGTCGCAAGTTCGTAACTGACAACTCGGAAGAGGCGAGCTAAGCGTGCGTTACGGACGGTAGCTCGACCACCTTCATCGCCCCGTGCATGCATGGGGTTTCGTCCGTGCGTTGCAGTAAAAAGGGGCCTCTGATGTGTTTTTCAGGGCCACGAGGCGTCCGTAGGGTAATTTCGGTAATTTCGACTGAACATAGGCGGATGGCCTGATTTGGATGCTTTTTCCACGTCCTGGTCAGTTCTTATCCGCTGGCCGCAGCAAATGAAACGAGAAAGATCGGCGCTTCGAAGAAAGAAAAAAAACAACGAAAAAGGGGTGCAACACGAGGACTTCCTAGGAGGTCACCCATCCTAGCACTACTCTCGCCCAAGCACGCTTAACTGCGGAGTTCTGATGGGATCCGGTGCATCAGTGCTGGTATGATCGCACCCATCGGAATCTGGCGGAACAAGTCTTTTATAGAGTGCACGCGGCTGCCGAGTCGCTCATAGATCGCGCCAAATCTAAAGAGTTCGCAAGTTCGTAACTGACAGCTCGGAAGCGGCGAGCTAAGAGTGCGTTACGGACGGTAGCTCGACCGCCTTCATCGCCCCGTGCGAGCATTGGGTTTCGTCCGTGTGTTGCAGTAAAAAGGGGCCTCTAATGTGGTTTTCAGTGCCAGGCGACGACCGTAAAGGAATTTCGGTAATTTCGATTGAACAAGGACGGAAGGCCTGATTTGGAAGCTTTTTCCTCGTCCTGGTCAGTCCTCATCCGGCGGCCGCAGCAAATGAAACGAGAAAGATCGGTGGTTTTGAGAAAGAAAAAACAACGAAAACGGGGTGCAACACGAGGACTTCCCAGGAGGTCACCCATCCCAATACTACTCTCGCCCAAGCACGCTTAACTGCTTAGTTCTGATGGGATCCGGTGCATTAGTACTGGTATGATCGCACCCATCGAATTCCTGCGGAACAAATGTTTCATTGAGGGTACGCGGCCGCTGAGTTGCGCATGAAGCACGCCGGCTCCAAAGAGGTCGCAAGTTCGTAATCGACAACTCGGAAGAGGCGAGCTAAGCATGCGTTACGGACGGTAGCTCGACCACCTTCATCGCCCCGTGCATGCATGGGGTTTCGTCCGTGCGTTGCAGTAAAAAGAGGCCTCTGATGTGTTTTTCAGGGCCACGAGGCGTCCGTAGGGGAATTTCGATAATTTGGACTGAATATAGGCGGATGGCCGGATTTGGATGCTTTTTCCACATCCTGGTCAGTTCTGATCCGCTGGCCACAGCAAAATGAAACGAGAAAGATCGGCGCTTCTAAGAAAGAAAAAAACAACGAAAAAGGGTTGGAACACGAGGACTTCCCAGGAGGTCACCCATCCTAGCACTACTCTCACCCAAGCACGCTTAACTGCGGAGTTCCGATGGGATCCGGTGCATCAGTGCTGGTATGATCGCACCCATTAGAATCTGGGGGAACAAGTCTTGTATAGAGTGTACGCGGCTGCCGAGTCGTTCATAGATCGTGCCAAATCTAAAGAGTTCGCAAGCTCGTAACTGACAGCTCGGAAGCGGCGAGCTAAGAGTGCGTTAGGGACGGTAGCTCGACCGCCTTCATCGCCCCGTGCGAGCATTGGGTTTCGTCCGTGTGTTGCAGTAAAAAGGGGCCTCTAATGTGGTTTTCAGTGCCAGGAGGCGTCCGTGGAGGAATTTCGGTAATTTCGAGTGAACAAGGGCGGAAGGCCTGATTTGAAAGCTTTTTCCTCGTCCCGGTCAGTTCCCATCCGACGGCCGCAGCAAATGAAACGAGAAAGACCGGTGCTTTTAAGAAAGAAAAAAATAACGAAAAAGGGGTGCAACACGAGGACTTCCCAGGGGGTCACCCATCCTAGTACTACTCTCGCCCAAGCACGCTTAATTGCGCATTTCTGATGAGATCCGGTGTATTAGAGCTGGGATGATCGCACCCATTGGATTCTTGCGGAACAAATGTTTCATTGAGGGTGAGCGGCCGTTGAGTTGTGCATACAGCACGCCAGCTCCAAAGAGATCGCAAGTTCGTAACTGGCAGCTCGGAAGCGGCGAGCTAAGAGTGCGTTACGGACGGTAGCTCGACCACCCTCATCGCCCCGTGCATGCATGGGGTTTCGTCCGTGTGTTGTATTAAAAAACGACCTCTGATGTGGTTTTCAGGGCCTGGACGCGTCCGTAGGGGAATTTCGGTAATTTCAAGTGAACATGGGCGGAAGGCCTGACTTGGATGCTTTTTCCTCGTCCTGGTCAGTTCTCATCCGACGGCCGCAGCAGATGAAACGAGAAAGATCGGCGCTTTTAAGGAAGAAAAAAACAACGAAAAGGGGGTGCAACACGAGGACTTCCCAGGAGGTCACCCATCCTAGTACTACTCTCGCCCAAGCACGCTTAACTGCGCAGTTCTGATGGGATCCGGTGCATTAATGCTGGGATGATCGCACCCATTAGAATCTGGCGGAACAAATCTTTTATACAGTGCACGCGGCTGCCGAGTCGCTCATACATCGCGCCAAATCTAAAGAGTTCGCAAGTTCGTAACTGACAGCTCGGAAGCGGCGAGCTAAGAGTTCGTTACGGACGGTAGCTCGACCGCCTTCATCGCCCCGTGCGAGCATTGGGTTTCGTCCGTGTGTTGCAGTAAAAAGGGGCCTCTAATGTGGTTTTCAGTGCCAGGCGGCGTCCGTAAAGGAATTTCGGTAATTTCGATTGAACAAGGACGGAAGGCCTGATTTGGAAGCTTTTTCCTCGTCCTGGTCAGTCCTCATCCGGCGGCCGCAGCAAATGAAACGAGAAAGATCGGTGGTTTTGAGAAAGAAAAAACAACGAAAAAGGGGTGCAACACGAGGACTTCCCAGGAGGTCACCCATTCCAGTACTACTCTCGCCCAAGCACGCTTAACTGCGGAGTTCTGATGGGATCCGGTGCATTAATGCTGGTATGATCGCATCCATTAGAATTTGGCGGAACAAATCTTTTATAGAGTGCACGCGGCTGCCGAGTCGCTCATACATCGCGCCAAATCTAAAGAGTTCGCAAGTTCGTAACTAACAGCTCGGAAGCGGCGAGCTAAGAGTTCGTTACGGACGGTAGCTCGACCGCCTTCATCGCCCCGTGCGAGCATTGGGTTTCGTCCGTGTGTTGCAGTAAAAAGGGGCCTCTAATGTGGCTTTCAGTGCCAGGAGGCGTCCGTGGAGGAATTTCGGTAATTTCGAGTGAACAAGGGCGGAAGGCCTGATTTGAAAGCTTTCTCCTCGTCCCGGTCAGTTCCCATCCGACGGCCGCAGCAAATGAAACGAGAAAGACCGTTGCTTTTAAGAAAGAAAAAAATAACGAAAAAGGGGTGCAACACGAGGACTTCCCAGGGGGTCACCCATCCTAGTACTACTCTCGCCCAAGCACGCTTAATTGTGCATTTCTGATGGGATCCGGTGCATTAGTGCTGGGATGATCGCACCCATTGGATTCTGGCGGAACAAATGTTTCATTGAGGGTGAGCGGCCGTTGAGTTGTGCATACAGCACGCCAGCTCCAAAGAGATCGCAAGTTCGTAACTGGCAGCTCGGAAGCGGCGAGCTAAGAGTGCGTTACGGACGGTGGCTCGACCACCCTCATCGCCCCGTGCATGCATGGGGTTTCGTCCGTGTGTTGTATTAAAAAACGACATCTGATGTGGTTTTCAAGGCCTGGACGCGTTCGTAGGGGAATTTCGATAATTTCAAGTGAACATGGGCGACTTGGATGCTTTTTCCTCGTCCTGGTCAGTTCTCATCCGACGGCCGCAGCAGATGAAACGAGAAAGATCGGCGCTTTTAAGTAAGAAAAAAACAACGAAAAACGGGTGCAACACGAGGACTTCCCAGGAGGTCACCCATCCTAGTACTACTCTCGCCCAAGCACGCTTAACTGCGCAGTTCCGATGGGATCCGGTGCATTAATGTGGGGATGATCGCACCCATTAGAATTTGGCGGAACAAATCTTTTATAGAGTGCACGCGGCTGCCGAGTCGCTCATACATCGCGCAAAATCTAAAGAGTTCGCAAGTTTGTAACTGACAGCTCGGAAGCGGCGAGCTAAGAGTTCGTTACGGACGGTAGCTCGACCGCCTTCATCGCCCCGTGCGAGCATTGGGTTTCGTCCGTGTGTTGCAGTAAAAAGGGGCCTCCAATGTGGTTTTCAGTGCCAGGAGGCGTCCGTGGAGGAATTTCGGTAATTTCGAGTGAACAAGAGCGGAAGGCCTGATTTGAAAGCTTTTTCCTCGCCCTGGTCAGTTCCCATCCGATGGCCGCAGCAAATGAAACGAGAAAGACCGGTGCTTTTAAGAAAGGAAAAAATAACGAAAAAGGGGTGCAACACGAGGACTTCCCAGGGGGTCACCCATCCTAGTACTACTCTCGCCCAAGCACGCTTAATTGCGCATTTTTGATGGGATCCGGTGCATTAGTGCTGGGATGATCGCACCCATTGGATTCTTGCGGAACAAATGTTTCATTGAGGGTGAGCGGCCGTTGAGTTGTGCATACAGCACGCCAGTTCCAAAGAGATCGCAAGTTCGTAACTGGCAGCTCGGAAGCGGCGAGCTAAGAGTGAGTTACGGACGGTAGCTCGACAACCCTCATCGCCCCGTGCGTGCATGGGGTTTCGTCCGTGTGTTGTATTAAAAAACGACCTCTGATGTGGTTTCCAGGGCCTGGACGCGTCCGTAGGGGAATTTCGATAATTTCAAGTGAACATGGGCGGAAGGCCTGACTTGGATGCTTTTTCCTCGTCCTGGTCAGTTCTCATCCGACGGCCGCAGCAGATGAAACGAGAAAGATCGGCGCTTTTAAGGAAGAAAAAAACAACGAAAAGGGGGTCCAACACGAGGACTTCCCAGGAGGTCACCCATCCTAGTACTACTCTCGCACAAGCATGCTTAACTGCGCAGTTCTGATGGGGTCCGGTGCATTAATGCTGGGATGATCGCACCCATTAGAATCTGGCGGAACAAATCTTTTATAGAGTGCACGCGGCTGCCGAGTCGCTCATACATCGCGCCAAATCTAAAGAGTTCACAAGTTCGTAACTGACTGCTCGGAAGCGGCGAGCTAAGAGTTCGTTACGGACTGTAGCTCGACCGCCTTCATCGCCCCGTGCAGGCATTGAGTTTCGTCCGTGTGTTGCAGTAAAAAGGGGCCTCTAATGTGGTTTTCAGTGCCAGGCAGCGTCCGTAAAGTAATTTCGGTAATTTCGATTGAACAAGGACGGAAGGCCTGATTTGGAAGCTTTTTCCTCGTTCTGGTCAGTCCTCATCCGGCGGCCGCAGCAAATGAAACGAGAAAGATCGGTGGTTTTGAGAAAGAAAAAACAACGAAAAAGGGGTGCAACACGGGGACTTCCCAGGAGGTCACCCATCCCAGCACTACTCTCGCCCAAGCACGCTTAACTGCGGAGTTCTGATGGGATCCGGTGCATTAGTGCTGGTATAATCGCACCCATTGAATTCTTGCGGAACAAATCTTTCATTGAGGGTACGCGGCCGCTGAGTTGCACATAAAGCACGCCAGCTCCAAAGAGGTCGCAAGTTCGTAACTGACAACTCGGAAGAGGCGAGCTAAGCATGCGTTACGGACGGTAGCTCGACCACCTTCATCGCCCCGTGCATGCATGGGGTTTCGTCCGTGCGTTGCAGTAAACAGGGGCCTCTGATATGTTTTTCAGGGCAACGAGTCGTTCGTAGGGGAATTTCGGTAATTTCGACTGAACATAGGCGGATGACCTGATTTGGATGCCTTTTCCACGTCCTGGTCAGTTCTTATCCGCTGGCCACAGCAAATGAAACGAGAAAGATCGGCGCTTCTAAGAAAAAAAAAAAACAACGAAAAAGGGGTGCAACACGAGGACATCCCAGGAGGTCACCCATCCTAGCACTACTCTCGCCCAAGCACGCTTAACTGCGGAGTTCTGATGGGATCCGGTGCATCAGTGCTGGTATGATCGCACCCATCGAAATCTGGCGGAACAAGTCTTTTATATAGTGCACGCGTCTGCCGGGTCGCTCATAGATCGCGCCAAATCTAAAGAGTTCTCAAGTTCGTAACTGACAGCTCGGAAGCGGCGAGCTAAGAGTGCGTTACGGACGGTAGCTCGACCGCCTTCATCGCCCCGTGCTAGCATTGGGTTTCGTCCGTGTGTTGCAGTAAAAAGGGGCCTCTAATGTGGTTTTCAGTGCCAGGAGGCGTCCGTAGAGGAATTTCGGTAATTTCGAGTGAACAAGAGCGGAAGGCCTGATTTGAAAGCTTTTTCCTCGCCCCGGTCTGTTCCCATCCGACGGCCGCAGCAAATGAAACGAGAAAGACCGGTGCTTTTAAGAAAGAAAAAAAATAACGAAAAAGGGGTGCAACACGAGGACTTCCCAGGGGGTCACCCGTCCTAGTACTACTCTCGCCCAAGCACGCTTAATTGCGCATTTCTGATGGGATCCGGTGCATTAGTGCTGGGATGATCGCACCCATTGGATTCTTGCGGAACAAATGTTTCATTGAGGGTGAGCGGCCGTTGAGTTGTGCATACAGCACGCCACCTCCAAAGAGATCGCGAGTTCGTAACTGGCAGCTCGGAGGCGGCGAGCTAAGAGTGCGTCACGGACGGTAGGTCGACCACCCTCATCGCCCCGTGCATGCATGGGGCTTCGTCCGTGTGTTGTATTAAAAAACGACCTCTGATGTGGTTTTCAGGGCCTTGACGCGTCCGTAGGGGAATTTCGGTAATTTCAAGTGAACATGGGCGGAAGGCCTGACTTGGATGCTTTTTCCTCTTCCTGGTCAGTTCTCATCCGACGGCCGCAGCAGATGAAACGAGAAAGATCGGCGCTTTTAAGGAAGAAAAAACGACGAAAAAGGGGTGCAACACGAGGACTTCCCCGGAGGTCACCCATCCTAGCACTAATCTCGCCCAAGCACGCTTAACTGCGGAGTTCTGATGGGATCCGGTGCATCAGTGCTGGTATGATCGCACCCATCGAAATTTGGCGGAACAAGTCTTTTATGGAGTGTACGCGGCTGCCGAGTCGCTCATAGATCCCGCCAAATCTAAGGAGTTCGCAACTTCATAACTGACAGCTCGGAAGCGGCGAGCTAAGAGTGCGTCACGGACGGTAGCTCGACCGCCTTCATCGCCCCGTGCGAGCATTGGGTTTCGTCCGTGTGGTGCAGTAAAAAGGGGCCTCTAATGTGGTTTTCAGTGTCAGGAGGCGTCCGTGGAGGAATTTCGGTAATTTCGAGTGAACAAGGGCGGAAGGCCTGATTTGAAAGCTTTTTCTTCGTCCCGGTCAGTTCCCATCCGACGGCCACAGCAAATGAAATGAGAAAGACCGGTGCTTTTAAGAAAGAAAAAAATAACGAAAAGGGGTGCAACACGAGGACTTCCCTGGGGGTCACCCATCCTAGTACTACTCTCGCCCAAGCACGCTTAACTGCGCAGTTCTAATGGGATCCGGTGCATTAATGCTGGGATGATCGCACCCATTAGAATCTGGCGAAACAAATCTTTTATAGAGTGCACGCGGCTGCCGAGTCGCTCATACATCGCGCCAAATCTAAAGAGTTCGCAAGTTCGTAACTGACAGCTCGGAAGCGGCGAGATGAGAGTTCGTTACGGACGGTAGCTCGACCACCCTCATCGCCCCGTGCATGCATGGGGTTTCGTCCGTGTGTTGTATTAAAAAACAACCTTTGATGTGGTTTTCAGGGCCTGGACGCGTCCGTAGGGGAATTTCGGTAATTTCAAGTGAACATGGGCGGAAGGCCTGACTTTGATGCTTTTTCCTCGTCCTGGTCAGTTCTCATCCGACGGCCGCAGCAGATGAAACGAGAAAGATCGGCGCTTTTAAGGAAGAAAAAAACAAGGAAAAGGGGGTGCAACACGAGGACTTCCCAGGAGGTCACCCATCCTAGTACTACTCTCGCCCAAGCACGCTTAACTGCGTTGTTCTGATGGGATCCGGTGCATTAATGCTGGGATGATCGCACCCATTAGAATCTGGCGGAACAAATCTTTTATACAGTGCACGCGGCTGCCGAGTCGCTCATACATCGCGCCAAATCTAAAGAGCTCGCAAGTTCGTAACTGACAGCTCGGAAGCGTCGAGCTAAGAGTGCGTTACGGACGGTAGCTCGACCGCCTTCATCGCCCCGTGCGAGCATTGGGTTTCGTCCGCGTGTTGCAGTAAAAAGGGGCCTCTAATGTGGTTTTCAGTTTCAGGCGGCGTCCGTAAAGAATTTCGGTAATTTCGATTGAACAAGGACGGAAGGGCTGATTTGGAAGCTTTTTCCTCGTCCTGGTCAGTCCTCATCCGGCGGCCGCAGCAAATGAAACGAGAAAGATCGGTGCTTTTGAGAAAGAAAAAACAACGAAAAAGGGGTGCAACACGAGGACTTCCCAGGAGGTCACCCATCCTAGTACTACTCTCGCCCAAGCACGCTTAACTGCGGAGTTCTGATGGGATCCGGTGCATTAGTGTTGGTATGATCGCACCCATCGAATTCTTGTGGAACAAATGTTTCATTGAGGGTACGCGGCCGCTGAGTTGCGCATAAAGCACGCCGGCTCCAAAGAGGTCGCAAGTTCGTAATTGACAACTCGGAAGAGGCGAGCTAAGCGTGCGTTACGGACGGTAGCTCGACCACCTTCATCGCCCCGTACATGCATGGGGTTTCGTCCGTACGTTGCAGTAAAAAGGGGCCTCTGATGTGTTTTTCAGGGCCACGAGGCGTCCGTAGGGGAATTTCGATAATTTGGACTGAACATAGGCGGATGGCCGGATTTGGATGTTTTTTCCACGTCCTGGTCAGTTCTCATCCGCTGGCCGCAGCAAATGAAACGAGAAAGATCGGCGCTTCTAAGAAAGAAAAAAACAACGAAAAAGGGGTGCAGCATGAGGACTTCCCAGGAGGTCACCCATCCTAGCACTACTCTCACCCAAGCACGCTTAACTGCGGTGTTCTGATGGGATCCGGTGCATCAGTGCTGGTATGATCGCACCCATCAGAATCTGGCTGAACAAGTCTTTCATAGAGTGTACGCGGCTGCCGAGTCGCTCATAGATCGCGCCAAATCTAAAGAGTTCGCAAGTTCGTAACTGACAGCTAGGAAGCGGCGAGCTAAGAGTGCGTTACGGACGGTAGCTCGACCGCCTTCATCGCCCCGTGCGAGCATTGGGTTTCGTCCGTGTGTTGTAGTAAAAAGGGGCCTCTAATGTGATTTTCAGTGCCCGGAGGCCTCCGTGGACGAATTTCGGTAATTTCGAGTGAACAAGGGCGGAAGGCCTGATTTGAAAGCTTTTTCCTCGTCCCGTTCAGTTCCCATCCGACGGCCGCAGCAAATGAAACGAGAAAGACCGGTGCTTTTAAGAAAGAAAAAATAACGAAAAAGGGGTGCAACACGAGGACTTCCCAGGGGGTCACCCATCCTAGTACTACTCTCGCCCAAGCACGCTTAATTGCGCATTTCTGATGGGATCCGGTGCATTAGTGCTGTGATGATCGCACCCATTGGATTCTTGCGGAACAAATGTTTCATTAAGGGTGAGCGGCCGTTGAGTTGTGCATACAGCACGCCAGCTCCAAAGAGTTCGCAAGTTCGTAACTGACAGCTCGGAAGCGACGAGCTAAGAGTTCGTTACGGACGGTAGCTCGACCGCCTTCATCGCCCCGTGCGAGCATTGGGTTTCGTCCGTGTGTTGCAGTAAAAAGGGGCCTCTAATGTGTTTTTCAGTGCCAGGCGGCGTCCGTAAAGGAATTTCGGTAATTTCGATTGAACAAGGACGGAAGGCCTGATTTGGAAGCTTTTTCCTTGTCCTGGTCAGTCCCCATCCGGCGGCCGCAGCAAATGAAACGAGAAAGATCGGTGGTTTTGAGAAAGAAAAACCAACGAAAAAGGGGTGCAACACGAGGACTTCCCAGGAGGTCACCCATCCCAGTACTACTCTCGCCCAAGCACGCTTAACGGCGGAGTTCTGATGGGATCCGGTGCATTAGTGCTGGTATGATCGCACCCATCGAATTCTTGCGGAACAAATGTTTCATTGAGGGTACGCGGCCGCTGAGTTGCGCACAAAGCACGCCGGCTCCAAAGAGGTCGCAAGTTCGTAACTGACAACTCGAAAGAGGCGAGCTAAGCGTGCGTTACGGACGGTAGCTCGACCACCTTCATCGCCCCGTGCATGCATGGGGTTTCGTCCGTGCGTCGCAATAAAAAGGGGCTTCTGATGTGTTTTTCAGGGCCACGAGGCGTCCGTAGGGGAATTTCGGTAATTTCGACTGAACATAGGCGGATGGCCTGATTTGAATGCTTTTTCCACGTCCTGGTCAGTTCTTATCCGCTGGCCGCAGCAAACGAAATGAGAAAGATCGGCGCTTCTAAGAAAGAAAAAAACACCGAAAAAGGGGTGCAATACGAGGACTTCCCAGGAGGTCACCCATCCTAGCACTACTCTCGCCCAAGCACGCTTAACTGCGGAGTTCTGATGGGATCCGATGCATCAGTGCTGGTATGATCGCACCCATTAGAATCTGGGGGAACAATTCTTGTATAGAGTGTACGCGGCTGCCGAGTCGTTCATAGATCGCGTCAAATCTAAAGAGTTCGCAAGTTCGTGAATGACAGCTCGGAAGCGGCGAGCTAAGAGTGCGTTATGGACGGTAGCTCGACCGCTTTCATCGCCCCGTGCGAGCATTGGGTTTCGTCCGTGTGTTGCAGTAAAAAAGGGCCTCTAATGTGGTTTTCAGTGCCAGGCGGCGTCCGTAAAGGAATTTCGGTAATTTCGATTGAACAAGGTCGGAAGGCCTGATTTGAAAGCTTTTTCCTCGTCCCGTCAGTTCCCATCCGACGGCCGCAGCAAATGAAACGAGAAAGACCGGTGCTTTTAAGAAAGAAAAAATAACGAAAAAGGGGTGCAACACGAGGAAGAGCACAGACAGTGTACGTACCTGGTCTTAGAGATTCTCTCTCCTTTTTGTAATGAAGAACGTGTGTTAGCAGCTTGAAGCGACAAGAGTGACCTCATTCCTGCTTCATACATGTTACTTTTCCCAATTAGCGTGTCACAACGAAGTTTAGTCTATTTCCCAGCTTAATGGATCATTTGTAACTAACAGTGTAGGTATAAATAACGGCGTTACCATCAGTACAAGATGAATTAAAGCTATAAGTTCGTTATTATCATGGTTTTGTTGTGTGATGTGCATCAAGGTCCTTGTAAAGTGTTATTATCGCCAGTATGACTAGTCGAGTTATTATGGCCTACACTGTTAGTGTTGTATAAATCTTGATCATCATCCAAGCCTTGTAGCTCACTATTCTTAGCATTGACTTCAAAATATTTAACCATTTACATAATTACCTACATATGTGAAATAGTCCTGATACCTTCGGAATTCCTATCACATCCATATCGTAAATTTACTGAGTACTGCTAGTTTGGCTGTTTATATTAAATGGAGGATGAAGCCAAGCAAGACACCGAACTATTATCACATTAAGCTAGTGATATAAGTAAACTGGGTTATTCATAAGACTATTAATGAAGCAAATTAGTGGTTGAAACATTTTACATGCCTTAAGCTGCTGTTCAATGGTGACCCAAAGCTTATTAGCTTACACTTTACTCTAAACATCGAACTTTGTAGCTCGAGCTTATGCCACCCCCCGACTTATAACATCTTAGCACAAACTTATATGATTTCCTTCAATTACCCTTTTTGTGATACACTTAGCCTCATGACTCCAACCCACTGACGTATGTCACTTTCCTTTGCTGCTCACTAAAATTCATTGACAGTCCATAGACTAATTCCACCCATCATTAACTTGATGGCATTTACTTTGACTTCAATTAAGGCACACCCCAAGATAGTTAGTTCATCCTATTCTAGTTTCCTGCGATATACATACCCCTACCCACCTAGCCCTAAGGCTTTCATATTCTTCTTCGTCACTTACCCCCAATTCGTTAAATTCACAGCTATGCAATAAAATCCCGGATAAGTTAGAATTCATTTCACTTCCCTCTTCCTTTAATCCTTTACCGTTATCAAGCTGTGCAAATAAATTCCATAGCCATTCAACTCAGGCTATAAATTCATAATTCCACCAAACAATTCCACATTTCCCAAATTCGGATTACAGGCGACAACCCAATAACGTCAAATAAGTTCAAGCTCCATGAATTCACTCAATCAGGCATCGGAATTAATCAATGAATTATAACAAACAGACTAGAACTCAAATAAACTTGCAACCTTCCATTCGCGCACAATCATTCATCAGGATTAACACATTCACTTGAGTTGTCGTAAACAGCTCCAATTTCTCACTTCCATTTCTTTGCCCATTCACAACCCAACTTGAAACAACACAATTAAATTCATCATTCATCCCATCATCCAAAATAACCCAAGATATTTGCACATGGATAATCACTAACGTTAATTATATCCGTTTGTACACAAATTGAAACTCAAATCATCAAACTAAATCAGCTAAGCAAGGTTAGGGTTTTACCTTCCACTTTCAGTTAGAGCCAGAGCAAGGGGATGGAGAAGGAGATGGGGCCGGCAATGGGGCGGTCGGCCACAATAGGTGACGCGCCGGTGACCGACGAACCCACGGCAGGTACCGGCTACCGACTGGCAACAGGGGAGGATGCAGCTGGGCGTGTCACGGGCAGAGGAAGGCTGAGCGAGGGGGATGCGTGCGTGCAACGGTGGGGTTGGCTGGGCGTGCGACGGTGACCAGCTAATGATGGCCGGCAGCAGCCGGTGTTCGGCAGCAAAGCAACCGGCAGGGGAGGGGGCGACGTGAGGCAGAAGCAGGGGATGGGAGGGTGTTGGGTATGGGAGGCAGAGAGGGGAGTGAAAATTGTGGGGGTTGATTTTGGTTTTTCAACCGGCTTATGTCGGTTTCTTCTTTTTTTTTTTCACTCTTATCATGTACATTGGTCTATATTATCACATTTAATTAATATTTTCCACTAAAGCTGCCGAATTAAAAAATTTGAATCTTTTGAAGGTAAAATTGGAGACGAACATTCAATTATTCATTAAAATGTTTATGAAGTATTTAGGAATAACTAAGATCCGTTTCGAGGCCACTCTGCCGATTCAACCTGCAATTGCACAAATACGGATAAATATATAGAAAATGATGAAATGAAATGCAGGGCCCAACTGGATGGAGTTATAATTAAGATACTTCAATATAACTAAAATGAATATTAGGTTCGGGCCGTTACAGCCTTTCCCCCTTAAAATAAGTTTCGTCCTCGAAACTTGTAAATTGAAGGAAACTTCTACCGCACTGGGAACCTTGGAAGTCATAATTGTGAGAGGCGACAACATGATATGGACCTGGGAAATATTCTCTGAGTTGTGCAATGCTAGAGATGTGTACCTATTCTAGTTCTGTTGCTAAGCGCATCTATAAGGTACCGGATGTTACTCCTCAAGGCTTTCCTAAGGCCTGATATCTCCTGGGCTCAGTTTGCCTATCATGCTCACAGTGATATATCCTGGGCTTTTGCGGAGCTTGCCAAACTTATCTATCAAGCTTTTGGTATGAATTGATATAAAATATTTTCTAAATCCTGGGGTGAAACGGACAGAGTCTCCCCTATAAATTGACCATTTCCCAGGCATAAAGCCTTACATTATATCCCTGCATTACAACTAAATCTAAAAGGAGGCCATATCAAACTTAATGGCTACACGCCAGAGACTGCAACTCTACGGGCCACACACCCAAATTACAACCATTTCATAAGTTCACTAGTAGCAAAGACATGAAAAATACAACTCAACGGATCACACATCCGGAGTACTGGGGTTACATCCCAAAAAAAACGATACGCATTGCAAACTTCGATAACCAACTTATGCCGGCTCATCTTCTATCTGCCTTATCGAAAACGTGAGGAAAAATTCTTAAGTAATATCAGTGGTAATTTGATTAGGTAGTTAGAAGTTTTACTTACTGATCAATGTGTAACACATGAAATGAAGTGAGAGAGAACATTGGTGACCACTTAAAATCAGGCAAGCATGGATTCAATATGTAACAAGTTGTAAGGACATGGTGGACGATGCTGGAAATAGATATGAACACCCTTAAGGAACCACTAATTGTTAACAGTTTGAAATGAAATAAGAAGTAGATGACGTTGAAGAAGGCAACGTTTAATAATGGGACAATTTAATCAAACATAAGAGATGATTAAAATAACAGCATTAATGTTAATGCAACAGGAAAATGAAGTAGCCAAGTTTAGTATGCTACCTAAAATCTTTTATACAAAGGCTTGGGTTTAGAAAGATACCATGAAAAAAACGACAGCAATACGTTTAAGGGAGAAGTTGACCAATAACAAAAGTGTCAAGAATCGTTGTCGATATATGAGTTCTAATGACATGAACAGATGGCAAATTTCGAGATGATGAATAATTGAGATATTACCGCGATGTAGGCAGAATGAGGACAACTAGTAGTGTAAACAATATTCCCTTTGGTAATAAATAATCTGATCATTGGGTACATCGGAACCAACCCATTGCACATAATTCCAAAACCAGACTAATAGGAAAATGGCAATCTATGTAGTGATTGAAGGCTAAGGGATAGGAGAAATCACGTTGCTATTAAAATAATGGCTGTGAGAAGGGAGCGAAACTGAGATAGTGAATAAAGGCAAGAGAGAAAGCGAAAAGAAGGTCAAGGGAGAAAGCAAGAGGGGCGTAAGCCATCTTAATGATAGAGCTTCCTTATGAAAATAAATGTCATCAGAAAATTCAACGAGAGAACGAATATTAAGTGAACAATTGTTGCCACAATTAAATAGATGTTGCCAAGATGAAGGTGAAGGGGGGGAAAGGATTCCAAATGAGATTCAGTTTTAAAGGGTTGACATAAGCAAAAGAAAGTTGTTTGGGTTTCAATCGGCATGCAATCACTCTCAAATCCTATTATTCCCCAATCCTCTGTCATTGTACTTGCCCTAAGGTAAGTCCCAATAGCCATTGTGCTTATTATGCTTCCCAAGAATGAATATATATAGTAAAATCCCTCCAGCTTTGTAATGAAGAATGATTTGTCTCCCCAAAATCTCATTTATTCCTGATGAACACCGAAATCATGACTTTTAGAGGTTCCAATGTACAAAAGCAATAAATATAAGCCTCGACCCTTCTCATACGCAACCTTGTTGCCTTACTTATGTTGCCAAAAATAAGGCAACACAATTAAAATATTCGTCAAGTTATATAGCCTTGACACATATAAGTACGCTTTTGGCCAAAAATGGAGTCTATAATGAGGTATCGAGTTCAAATGTGGAAATGATAGAAACGATAGCATTAGCGCACCAAACACAGTCATCAGCAAGGTTTCATATGCAGATTAAGATCGTTTAAGCAATAGCTCGGGGTCAAGTGGGGGTAGCATCACAAAAGACAAAACCAATCCATAAGTCGAGGTGATTAGGGAAGAGCTTGATTAATGACTAGGAGTATCAAGCTGTTGATGTAAGATTTGAATGAACAGAATAGATGGCAGGTTTCGATGAGTAACGAAAATATGACTCTGATGTAAACAGAATGAAGATCACTAGAAGCGTAAGCAAGTCAGGAAGGGAATGCAATAACTGTAAGATAGTTTCAATCATTGATTATGTAGAAGCCAGAATGTTACTCATAGATCCAAAACCAAACGAGTAGTATATTTCCAATGTATATAGTGATTGGACATTGAGGGAAAGAAAGATCACATTACTACGGAAGGAATGGTCGTAGAAAGGAAGCTGTGCATAGCTAATTAGTGGAAGTAAGGAGGAAAGCAAAAGAGAAGGCAAGAGGGAAAACAGGAAAGAAATAGACCCATCTTCATGTTAGGGATTTCCTATAAAATAAATGTCATACGGAGATTTAAGGAGGGGAAAAGATATGAAACGAATGATTGCGGTAGCAATGCAATAGGGTTGTAAGGCTATTACAAATGGAAAGGGATTACAAAGTAAATTGTGTAATTGCGCAGCAAGAGGGTGGCTAGTTCTAGATGGTAACCAAGAAGGTCAAGGATTTGGCCGAAAGCCAACAAAATCCCTTTTGGACCAATATCGAGACTCCTGCAAATAGTCTCAAGGATTTGGCATGCTCAAGGGAGAGTTGTCTAGGTTTCATTTGGTATGCAACTACCTCACGGATCTTAATACCCAATGATCCCCCTATTGTCATACCTCATAAGGTCACCAATAATCCTTCTATCGAATCCAGGTAATATATATATATATTCTTGAATCACGACTCCCAAATCCTTATTAACATAAACTGTAATGCATCCACAGGTGCCCTTCTATTTACTCGTTCTCGTTTTTAGCTAATCTTGTTAGTCCAAGGGTTTGCTTACCGAATCACCTGACACTCCGCAAGGTAAGATCGTCCTTTATCAGTTTGCTTGCACAAGCTAGTGCGTATGGCTTGACTCATCAACACCCATGACCCAATCCATCATAATAGGTGAAAGTATTTACACCGTCTCCTTAGAACCTCATATAAATACCTTCGAGCTAAGTATGACCACAAAAATCTCCAAAGGATGCACCTTCCCAAAGGTTTCAATGTCTATATTGTTTAGATTAAGACTTATTTATTTATATGATCTGGATCGACAACCCAAAGTCAAAACATCCACCAACATTCCAAGTCTAATTATCCTCCATTTCCTTATTACTTACTATTTTCATCACTACAAAACATGCTTAGCCTTTAGTAAGCCACGTAAGTTCATGTAATCCGAGGGAACCTCCCCTTGTATAACACCTCACCTTCATGAATACCATCCCTAGAATCTCAAGGAGTACCACATAAGCTACGGAATTGCTCGCACCTAATTCCTTATATCAACTGCTTATTACAAAGTGATGCAGTAGGCCCTCAAACATCCACAGTACTGCAATGGTTAGTTCATAATAACTAAACCTACCAATATCGTTGCATAATATATTTCCACTGTCCAGCAAGTTTGAGACTGTATTAATAACATAACAACTAGCAGACTTCACCTCTTTGTCATGTCTTAGACATCACAATACCCAGGCATTAAATATTTCAGCACTTCTTAATAAAACTTCTAAAGCCTCTAAATTGAAAGCATCTTGGTAACTCAAACTAGCATCCCAAAGTTCCACAAGGTTTGCTATGAATGTAGTATACGTCACTGGAATGCATCCGTCACCAAAATTTGGCCTGAATGCTTTCCTACTCTACTTTGATAACGATGGATACCTTACGATATGATTTAATTGCGCTGCGGGTCCTAATACCTAAGAATGGGGCCAAGTAGATGTTTACTAAAACATCCTCATGATGCATGCATACATAAGGAGCTTCACTCATTCAACATAATCCCACAGACATCCCCCTAGCTCCCAATGATTCTAAACCTGGCTCTGATACCACAACTGTAACGCCCCCAAATACTAAAGTCGGATTACTGTAGCTTAAGCGCCTAATTACTATTGATTTTGCAGCGGAAGTCTCTGATTGGAGGCGTTACCGCCATTCCGAGAGGGAATAAGGCTACCTGACTTACTATCCTGGATAACTTAACATACCAATACCAAGCGTTGTTACCCCCGAAGTTTCAAAATACTAAGGATAAACAACCTCCAAGATACTAACCCATAATTACTGTGAACGTTGACTAGCTAACGTTCAGCAACGTCCATTGCATGTTGCTTTCTGATTTCGCTGGAGGATGGCCACTCCTTTCTCCCATACCTAAAACAGAAAATATAAAACATTCGAATTGTGAGCCGAAGCTCAATACGTACATTCCCATGCAGTGAATAAGTTTATATGAAATTAGTTGGGCCGGCCGCATTTCAAAACATTTTGCTTTGCAAACAGGAGAGAGAGCATTACGAATTGAAATTGACTTGCTGATTATTATCTGAAAGTGAACCCCTTGATCGATGTACATCTTGAAACGATCATACTTTGGGTGCTCACCCCCCCAGGCCGATCGAGAAGCCTGAGTTGACGCCGCGTGCGGGTATATTGATGGGCATAAGCCTCAATGCTTGGTCACTGGGCGGGGTCACTTGTTTATATGACAAAACACTGTGAAACTTGGTTCATTTGAATGAATCTTGTGTTACTTTGTTTTGCTGAGAAATACGTGAATTTTCGAAGAGCACAGGCAGTGTACGTACCTGGTCTTAGAGATTCTCTCTCCTTTTTGTAATGAAGAACGTGTGTTAGCAGCTTGAAGCGACAGGAGTGACCTCATTCCTGCTTCATACATGTTACTTTTCCCAATTAGCGTGTCACAACGAAGTTTAGTCTATTTCCCAGCTTAATGGATCATTTGTAACTAACAGTGTAGGTATAAATAACGGCGTTACCATCAGCACAAGATGAATTAATGCTATAAGTTCGTTATTATCATGGTTTTGTTGTGTGATGTGCATCAAGGTCCTTGTAAAGTGTTATTATCGCCAGTATGACTAGTCGAGTTATTATGGCCTACACTGTTAGTGTTGTATAAATCTTGATCATCATCCAAGCCTTGTATCTCACTATTCTTAGCATTGACTTCAAAATATTTAACCATTTACATAATTACCTACATATGTGAAATAGTCCTGATACCTTCGGAATTCCTATCACATCCATATCGTAAATTTACTGAGTACTGCTAGTTTGGCAGTTTATATTAAATGGAGGATGAAGCCAAGCAAGACACCGAACTATTATCACATTAAGCTAGTGATATAAGTAAACTGGGTTATTCATAAGACTATTAATGAAGCAAATTAGTGGTCGAAACATTTTACATGCCTTAAGCTGTTGTTCAATGGTGACCCAAAGCTTATTAGCTTACACTTTACTCTAAACATCGAACTTTGTAGCTCGAGCTTATGCCACCCCCCGACTTATAACATCTTAACACAAACTTATATGATTTCCTTCAATTACCCTTTTTATGATACACTTAGCCTCATGACTCCAACCCACTCACGTATGTCACTTTCCTTTGCTGCTCACTAAAATTCATTGACAGTCCATAGACTAATTCCACCCATCATTAACTTGATGGCATTTACTTTAACTTCAATTAAGGCACACCCCAAGATAGTTAGTTCATCCTATTCTAGTTTCCTGCGATATACATACCCCTACCCACCTAGCCCTAAGGCTTTCATATTCTTCTTCGTCACTTACCCCCAATTCGTTAAATTCACAGCTATGCAATAAAATCCCGGATAAGTTAGAATTCATTTCACTTCCCTCTTCCTTTAATCCTTTACCGTTATCAAGCTGTGCAAATAAATTCCATAGCCATTCAACTCAGGCTATAAATTCATAATTCCACCAAACAATTCCACATTTCCCAAATTCGGATTACAGGCGACAACCCAATAACGTCAAATAAGTTCAAGCTCCATGAATTCACTCAATCAGGCATCGGAATTAATCAATGAATTATAACAAACAGACTAGAACTCAAATAAACTCGCAACCTTTCATTCGCACACAATCATTCATCAGGATTAACACATTCACTTGAGTTGTCGTAAACAGCTCCAATTTCTCACTTCCAATTCTTTGCCCATTCACAACCCAACTTGAAACAACACAATTAAATTCATCATTCATCCCATCATCCAAAATAACCCAAGATATTTGCACATGGATAATCACTAACGTTAATTATATCCGTTTGTACACAAATTGAAACTCAAATCATCAAACTAAATCAGCTAAGCAAGGTTAGGGTTTTACCTTCCACTTTCAGTTAGAGCCAGAGCAAGGGGATGGAGAAGGAGATGGGGCCGGCAATGGGGCGGTCGGCCACAATAGGTGACGCGCCGGTGACCGACGAACCCACGGCAGGTACCGGCTACCGACTGGCAACAGGGGAGGATGCAGCTGGGCGTGTCACGGGCAGAGGAAGGCTGAGCGAGGGGGATGCGTGCGTGCAACGGTGGGGTTGGCTGGGCGTGCGACGGTGACCAGCTAATGATGGCCGGCAGCAGCCGGTGTTCGGCAGCAAAGCAACCGGCAGGGGAGGGGGCGACGTGAGGCAGAAGCAGGGGATGGGAGGGTGTTGGGTATGGGAGGCAGAGAGGGGAGTGAAAATTGTGGGGGTTGATTTTGGTTTTTCAACTGGCTTATGTCGGTTTCTTCTTTTTTTTTTTTTCACTCTTATCATGTACATTGGTCTATATTATAACATTTAATTAATATTTTCCACTAAAGCTGTCGAATTAAAAAATTTGAATCTTTTGAAGGTGAAATTGGAGACGAACATTCAATTATTCATTAAAATGTTTATGAAGTATTTAGGAATAACTGAGATCCGTTTCGAGGCCACTCTGCCGATTCAACCTGCAATTGCACAAATACGGATAAATATATAGAAAATGATGAAATAAAATGCAGGGCCCAACTGGATGGAGTTATAATTAAGATACTTCAATATAACTAAAATAAATATTAGGTTCGGGCCGTTACAGAAAAAAATAACAAAAAAGGGGTGCAACACGAGGACTTCCCAGGGGGTCACCTATCCTAGTACTGCTCTCGCCCAAGCACGCTTAATTGCGCATTTTTGATGGGATCCGGTGCATTAGTGCAGGGATGATCGCACCCATTGGATTCTTGCGGAACAAATGTTTCATTGAGGGTGAGCGGCCGTTGAGTTGTGCATACAGCACGCCAGCTCCGAAACGATGATCGCAGTTCGTAACTGGCAGCTCCAGAAGCGGCGAGCTAGGAGTGCGTTACGGACGGTAGTCGACCACCCTCATCGCCCCGGTGCGCATGGGTTTCGCCCGTGTGTTGTATTAAAAAACCGAATCTGATGTGGTTTTCAGGGCCTGGACGCGTCCCGTAGGGAATTTCGGTAATTCGACCTGAACATAGGCGGCTAGGCCTGATTTGGAATTGCTTTTCCCACGTCCTGGTCAGTTCTCATACGCTAGGCCACAGCAAATGAAACGAGAAAGATCGGCGCTTCTAAGAAAGAAAAAAAACAACGAAAAAGGGGTTGCTGCAACACGAGGACACTCCCAGGAGCACCACCCTAGCACTACTCTCGCCCAAGCACGCTTAACTGGCGGAGTTCTGATGGGATCCGGTGCATCAGTACTGGTATGATCGCCACTACGGCTCTGCGGAACAAATCTTTTATAGAGTGCACGCGCTTGCCGAGTCGCTCATACATCGCGCCAAATCGAAAGAGTTCGCAAGTTCGTAACTGACAGCTCGGAAGCGGCGAGCTAAGAGTTCGTTACGGACGGTAGCTCGACGGCCTTCATCGCCCCGTGCGAGCATTGGGTTTCGTCCGTGTGTTGCAGTAAAAAGGGCCTCTAATGTGGCTTTCAGTGCCGGAAGGCGTCCGTGGAGGAATTTCGGTAATTTCGAGTGAACAAGGGCGGAAGGCCTGATTTGAAAGCTTTTTCCTCGTCCCGGTCAGTTCCCATCCGACGGTCGCAGCAAATGAAACGAGAAAGACCGGTGCTCTTAAGAAAGAAAAAAATAACGAAAAAGGGGTGCAACACGAGGACTTCCCAGGGGGGCACCCATCCTAGTACTACTCTCGCCCAAGCACGCTTAATTGCGCATTTCTGATGGGATCCGGTGCATTAGTGATGGGATGATCGCACCCATTGGATTCTTGCGGAACAAATGTTTCATTGAGGGTGAGCGGCCGTTGAGTTGTGCATACAGCACGCCAGCTCCAAAGAAATCGTAAGTTCGTAACTGGCAGCTCGGAAGCGGCGAGCTAAGAGTGCGTTACGGATGGTAGCTCGACCACCCTGATCGCCCCGTGCATGCATGGGGGTTCGACCGTGTGTTGTAT
>JAKOGI010004429.1:0-26545 GCA_029747015.1 Carnegiea gigantea
TATATATATATATATATATATATATATATATACATACATACATACACACACATACATATATATATATATATATACATACATACGCACACACGCGCACGCACGCACACACACATATATAGGTATAGATATCCATGCAAACATAAGCATACATATATACAAGTATACATATATACGTGCGTATGTGTGTATAAATATATATATATATATACATATATTTATACGTATATATATGTCTGTGTATGTATACAGATATATATCTATATCTATATATATATATGTGTGTGTATATATGTATTTATAGACACACACATGCACGCGCACACATATACATGCACATACACACACATACGCACAGAGACACACACACACACACACACACAGAGATATATGTATATATATATGGACACACAGACACACACGCATTCATATATATATATATATATATATATATATATTATATCATATATATATGCACCCCAACATATAGATATTACATATATTGCATATATATATATATATTATATAGTATATACTATATAGATAATATATATATACACACACACATACATATTTATGTATACGTATATATATACACACACACACTCACCCCCCTCCACACACACACACACACACACATATATATATGTATGGGTGTGTGTGTGTGTCTGTGTATATATATATATTTGTGTGTACATATGTATATAAATATATATATATATATATGTATATATATATACGTACGTATATATATGTATATATATAGACGTGCATATATATATATATATACATTTATATATACGTATATATATATAATTATGTATATATGTATATATGTATGTATGTATGTATGTATGTATATATATATATATATATATATTATATATATTAAATATAAAATATACATGTATATATGTGTATATTATGTATGTATCTGTGTGTATCTGTGTGCGTGTGTGCATATAAATATATATATATGTATCGATATTCTATATATATATATATATAGATTATATATATATATATATATATATATATATATATATATCTATATTTATATATATATATATAAACATATATATGGTATCAAAAACGCGCACACACACACACACCACACACACACACACACATATTATATATATATAATATATATATATATATATATATATATATATATATATTATATATTATATATATATGGACATACATACATGCATACATACATACATACATGCATTCATATATATATATATATATATATATATATATATATATATATATATATATATATATATATATATATATATATATATATATATATATATTATATATATATACACATATATATATATATATATATATATATATATATATATATATATATATATATAGAATATATATATATATATATATATATATATATATATATATATATATGTTTGTATGTATGTATATGTATAGGTTTATATGTATATGTATATATATATGTGTGTGTGTGTGTGTGTGTGTGTGTGTATCTATTTATATATATGTATTTATATATATTTTTTTTTATATACATATATATATATATATGTGTGTACATATATATATATATATATATATGTATATATTTATATGCGTATATAATATATGTATATATATATATATATATATATATATATATATGTAACAGCCCCGATCCCTAGGGCCAGGAGTGTTACATTTTCTTAACTTCTTACTTAAAATTCTGGGATGAAATAGACAGAGTTTCACCTAAAAGCTGACCGTTTTCAGGCTAAAAGTTTTACAATGAACTCCTGCAAATCCACGGAAGCGTGAAACATTTAAAAGAAACTCAACGGTTATACGCCGTAGTTCATAACTCAGCGAGCTACTCGCTTGGAGTACACCAAATAGAATAGTTCATTAATAAAAAGTAAATGGAAGATACAACTCTACGGTTCACCCAACCGGAGTATTAGGGTTTACATCCCAAAACATAGCTAACTTTAACCAAGAAGACATCTAACTAATTAGATGGTTGGCTCATACAGCTATACAGAGCGACCTTTACACCATATACATTACATGAACTAGAATACTTGGTTTACATATGTTTACAAACTAAGAATACATTGTATGACTTCATTAAAGATGTAAGTAGGCACACATAACACCTTGCAAGCGAGAATAGACTCCATCTTGACATAGCTGATTCAACTTCTTCCTGTCACAAAGAAAACCTAGGGGAAAAGGGGAAAGAGTAGTGGGATGAGCAACTACACACTCAGTGAGTGTCCCCCGACCCCCTTAAAACCAAAACCATTCCATACAATAATATCTTTAATAGTCACATATCACGTATTCATATTTTACTATCACATTAGGCATTCATAAAACCCTTATGGAAGGATCACTAAACATAAACTTCATTTTAACCACTCAAATATTTCTAGGTCCCTCAATGACTAAGTTCCTTTACTAACAAGCAGTTAAGCACGTAAGCAAGTATAGAGGGCTAAGCATAGGGATCTTTCTTTTTATAACATAACTTCTTAGCATTCCATTTTAACTATACATGAAACATCATTCATATGATGTACACACAAGGTTTTCTCTGTTCATAATCGTACTTTTCTCGGCATTTCATTCATATGATATACATAAGGCACACACAAATGTCATGTCTCATTCAAATCTCATTCATAGGGTATGCATGAAATATGATCATAAGGCTTTCTTTTTCATGATCGTATCTTACTTAGCATCTCATTCATAAGTTATACTTGAAATGTGCATATAACACTTTATTTTCATTAGCATACTTTACTTAGATCTCATTCATATGATATGCCCAAGTATCTTTCTTTCTTTTTATGAAAAAACTTTACTTAGCCTTACTTGAAATCTCATTCTCATTTCATTCATAAGAAAAGCACAGAGCATGCACAGAAAGCTTCCCTTCTTTTCTTGAAAACACTTTGCTTGGCCTCTTGAGGCCCATAAAAACTCTTTTCTTAGCCTCTTTGAGGCTCATTTTCATTAAAGGAAATCTCTTTCGTATTGGTCGCATAATGACCCTTATAAACTTTTCACATTTCATTCAACTGGCCTCTTAATGGCCCTTGAAACTTTCTTTCTTCTGAAATACTAAAAATGGCAAAATGCCAACTGCTTTTCTTTGCTTATTAGGAAAATACATCTGGCATAAGATCATTACAGGGTGTTGATTGGGTGAGATCTATTCTCAACCCCATAGTGAGACCTAACGCTCTTACTAAGCTCTTATTCCCGGGACGGCTACATATAACATATCAGACCATTACCTTCATTAGGATCTTCTAGGGTCCCCTAGTACTAGGACTTATCCCCTAGCTAACATCATTCATAACATATTGTCCGAAGCATATTATCTTAGCCAATTGAAAGCGTATCGGTCATAACGGCTAATAATTTTGTTGCCTCTCACGGCGAAATCCTTTTTCATACATCACACTTTCTTTTTAATCAAATTCTTTAGGGATTCCCCCATTCAAGCGAGCTCACTCCCAAAACAAAGTTCGTATAGCTAAAATAGGCCATTGATTGCTAATAGTCATGGCTACTATTGTTTTGAAACACGAGAAACATCTTTTTTCAAAACAACACTTTTACATGCATAATGCATCTTAATAACATGAAAGGGGAGGGATTTGCACATAATACATTCAAGCACTTCATAATCATTTCAACAACACAATGAGCCACACACGGCCTCGTAATCCACACGATTCCGTTAATCACAACCCAGACTCCCTCCTCACATAGCAACCGACCACAAGTCCTCGAACCACTCATAGTTCTACCTCAAGCCGTCCAACTACCATCTCAGTTTCAATTTCATAATTTAGTATTCTAATCATCATGACATACTGAAAGGAAATATGTAAACTTACGTAACTTACCAATGCTTAACTTATCGAACAAACAAATAGTAATTAGCAGTGCGCTGCAACCAATGGTTATAACCATACACGCATATATATATAGACATTCATACGACCCTAACTTGAAACGGGCGTTTAGTAAGCTAAGTTAAACTAACTAAGCATGAAACACGATTACATTCATGTATTGCAGTTAAGGGGTAAACATGCTCATTTCGTCATTCGAATATTGATTCCAAAGCTATTTCACAAGCATAATTCAACTAAATAGACAAGTATTGAATCGAGACGTTCATTTATTGTTTCGAAGTTACATTTCAAGCCTAATCAAGCCATTTAAGCATAATATGATTCTAGACGTTCGTTTAGTACATCGAAGTCATTATTCGAATCTAAATAAGCCACTTAAACATAATACGAATCAAGGCATTCGTTTATTACATCGAAGTTACTATTCGAACCTAATTGAGTCATTTAAGCATATTACGATTCTAGGCATTCGTTTATTATATCGAAGTTACTATTCCAACCTAATTAAGCCATTTAAGCATATTACGATTCTAGGCATTCATTTATTATATTGAAGTTACTATTCAAGCCTAATGAGGCCATTTAAACGTAATTTAACTATATGGAGATTCGAAGTATTAACATGTTAATACAAAGCTACTAATTAGGCATGAACCAACTCATTATTTAAGCATTGATTCTAAATGCTCACACAGCATTTCGAAGCTACTATTTAGGCATGAGTCAACTAATTATACAAGTATTAATTCAAAACATTTTTGGGTCATTTCTAAGGTTACTTTTAAATACGAACCAAGCCACTTAGCATGCATCGAATATAGACATTCTTAATTCATTTCGAAGTCGTTTTCAAGCATGAATTAGTTAACTTATCGGACATCATTTCAAAGTATTCGTACATTATTTCGAAGCTACTTCTAAGCATGTATTACCTAAACTAACATCTATCGATTCAAAGCCACTTTCTAGTATTAATCAACTAAACTAACATTTAACGATTAGAAGTCATTTTCAGGCATAAACTAACTAAACTTAACATGCATCGCAACTTAAAGGTTAAAACCATTTCGAAACTACTAACGCTTAGGAGGCGAGAAACACCCACCTGGACTCCAAGCTAAAGGCTCGAATCCAAGGCTGCCGGCTCGACTCCAGGGCTTGAACGACTCCCATTTCCTCGGCTCTTACTCACCCTCGCACGAACAGACCCCCAAACCGTGCCCAATTCGCCTAAGTCGAACCCTAATTTCAACCCAAACTCTCACTCACTGATTTGATGCTTGAAGTTGCAATTTTAAGGTCGATTTAGAGGGAATTTGAGGCAATTAGAAATGGGATTGCATGGCTAAACTTTGGCTCGCATTTGGGGCTTGAATCGTAGCCCAACTGAACCGAAAACGTGGCGAATTCCTCAAAATTTTGCCCAGATTTTGTAGCTAAAGGTTTGTTTGATGATGGGGAGGCGAAATCTAGGGATTTTCGAGCTGGGCTGATCGAAAATTGGGGGTTTTGGGAGCTGGGTGGTCGCACATGGTGATGGAGGAGGAAGAAGAAGATGCAGAGTAGTGGGAGAGACGGGGGGGTCGGGGTTTCGCGTAGGAATGAAGAAGAAAGGGGCCGGGCGCCCCTTTTTACAAAAATGCCCTTTCCATTTTTCTTTTGTTCTAAGTTATTCAATAAATAACACCGCTAATCTGATTTCGCACTTCATACTCTAAACCCAAATTGACAAAACGACCTTCAATCGACTATTCATTCCCAAATATATGAAGGTTCAAGTTATTAAACATCGAAACTAATTCTACGGTAAACCACCTAATCGTATTCGGGAAACGACTAAATAAATCGAATAACGACTAAATTAAACTATCGATATAATTTAAAGGCACAAATAGCACGAATTAACTTTAAAATCAATAATAGCAATGATAATTCTTTTTAATAAAATTATCGCTCGCATAAGCACATCGATAATAATTTAACTCATATAATTAATAAAATATGATTTTATAATATAAAAAGATAAGACAGTCATGTTAACTTAAAAAAAAAGGAGGTGGGTCTTACAATGTGTGTATATATATATATATATATATATATATATATATATATATATATATATATATATATATATATATGCATGCACACACAGCCGCACACACCACAACTATATATACTATATCTATGTATCTATATGTGTGTGTGTGCGGGTGTGGTGTATATATATATATGTATGTATATATGTATATGGTATATATATACATAATATTATGTATATATATAATATATATATATTATATATATATATTATAAATATAAATATATATTATATATATATAGATAATATATAGATATATATATATATATATATATATATATAATATATATATTATATATATCTGATAGTATATATATATATAATATATATAATATATATATATATTATATATCTTATATATATATATATATATTATATATATATTACACTTTCATATATATATATAATAATATATATATATATATAATATATATATATATATGTATATATGTATATATGTTTTTGGGGGTGTGTGTGTGTGTCTGTGTGTGTGTGTGTGTGTATATATATATATATGTATGTATGTATGTATGTATGTATGTGTTTATATATGTGTGTGTGTGTGTGTGTGTGTGTGTGTGTGTGTGTGTGTGTGCACGCGCGCACATAAATATATATGTGTGCATGTGTGTGTATGTGTATATATATATGGTATTGATTGGTAAGAATCAGATTCTCCCTAAATTGGGCATATCCGAGCTTGCCCATGGACCAGGCCCACTTCCCTGGCAATAGGCCCCCCGAGCGGAACCCTAAGGGCTTCACCTAGGCCCCTTATTTTCCAAGACCGGTGGCCCCTGCGGAAGTTCCCATGTAAGTTTACTGTTTTACCCCTTTTGTCGGAGGAACTATAAATAGTCACCTACCCTCCTCGAGAAAGAGGTTGGCAACTTAGCACATCTGACTCATACAGTACTGTCTCTTCATATCAACCTTTGACTTGGACCTTGGATTGATTTGACTGTCAAAGAGGCGTTCCCCGGTCTACTACCTGGGGGTGCTCTTTTGCAGGTTGGGTCTTGGGAGAAGCAAGTGCCTGGTGTGGTAGACGGACCGTCCTACAAAGCTCTTACGGTTGGCGTCCCAATCCCTCCTGAGGTCCAGGGCGCCTCGGAGGGCTCGAGGGCGAATCCTCGGTCAGCCAGTCCACACCCCCAGGAGAGGGAAGCATACGTCACAGTGGATGCCCTAAGGAACTTCATGTCCACCATGACAGATACTATTATGCGACAGGTTTTCGAACAGCTACAAAGAGCGATGGAGGTCGCAGCGTCAGCAAGACCCCTCCCTCGCTTCGAGTATGTTCCTACCCCCGGCTGCGAGCCGTCCCATCGTCACACTCACCCCCATCTTCTTGCTATACTAAGAGGGATAGGGGTACCTTGCAGCCAGTTCAACATGATCGTCACCTGGTGGAGAACTCCGATCGATCCTGTGCAGTCTCAATATGACTGGACGGTCGACGTCATCTGGTTCACTCGACCAAGTCCATGGCTTCGGCCCTGTACGTAACTCACTGCATGCAGACCGCTTGGTTTGAGGAGCAATAACAAACCTCCAAAACCCGGAAAAAATGTTCAGGCCGACAGCGCCGTACCTCGGAACGATATTCATATTGCGAGCGCACAAGGAGTCCCCCCTCGGTAAGTCCGCAGTCATGGACCGCGTAAAGAGGGCCATTCTGTTGTTGGAGCTTTACAATCTGGACGGATCTGGAGAAGCCCCTCTGTTATAGAGGCCGAGTGACACCCTAAAACCCCCATTAAGGTTTCAGCAACAGCTCCAACAACTCTTCCTTTCTCCACCCCGTTCAGCGCGGAGATCATTAATGCTCCGTGCTATGGCAAGGTCAAGATGCCCTCTATCAATTTGTATGATGGAACCACACACTCCGTGGAGCACTTAGGAGTCTACAAAGCTCAGATGTATGCTTAGGACGTGGACGACGCGGCGTACTACTACTGCTTCCCTGCTACCTTGAAGAGGGTGGCATAGTCATGGTTCAATGATTTAGCCCCGGGAACCATTTCTTGTTTCAAGATTTGGCAGATAAGTTCGTCAGCCAATTCATCGCAAGTCGAAAGGAGAGGAGAACTAGCATACGTCTCTCGAAGATAAAGCAGGGGCTACAGCAGTCCTTGGCTGAGTTCGTCAAGCGTTTTCACCAGGAGGTGGTCCTAATCCCTGATCTAGAGGATGGGGTGGCATACACCTCCTTCTTGATTGGACTGGCATGCACGTCCTTCTTGATTGGACTAAAAATGGGCACGTCAAGTTCTCCCTAGCTGAGCAAAAGGAGACCGCGCTGGCAGAGGCCTTAAGAAAGGCTACGGACTTCATCCGAGCCACTGAAATTTATGCTGAAAACTCGAAGGCGCCGAAGAGGGCAAGGGCCTTGGCAGATAAGAAATACCGATCAAGCTGATCGTGGTCAATGCTTCCGTGATGGGGGACCCCCACTCGAGGCAGTGGTCTTGCAGTTCACTACTAATGCTAGAAGCATCCTCATAGAGGTCAGGGGACACCCCATGCTTCGAAGACCGCTGCCAATAACCACACCCCTAAGCCCCAGAACACACACAAATACTGCAAATTCCACAAGCAGAGCGGCCACATTGCTACCTAGTGCCGCGAGCTCAACATGGCCCTTCAAGAACTAACGGACAAAGGGCAAATCAATCGCTTTCTGAAAAGAGGTCCCCGCTTCCTCCAAAAGGAGCAGGAGCGCGCATAGCCCCTACCACAAGAGGAGGAGTGCTCGACGGAGGTCGTCACTACTATCGCGGAGGGTATGTAGAGGGTATGACCTAGTTGGCTTGGAAGGCTCAACTCCGAGGTGCCCAGCAAGTACTAACGGCTAAGCAGGGGCCCCGGGTAACGGTGCCTACCATGGTGTTTGGGGGAAAGGAAGCTCCACGCTTCGTCTCCCCACACAATGACCCTTTGGTCTTCGAAATGAAGATAACGCAATCGCCTGAAGGATCTTGGTTGATATAGGAAACTCTGTAGACATCACCACTTGGGATTACTTAAAGAAGCTAAAGCACCCGGCGCGCGACATTGTCCCTCTGGTGCTCTCATCTTAGGCTTTGGAGGGCAAGAGGTGAATCCCACCGGCATGATTCGCCTCCCTCTAAGCTTCAGTGATAAGTGGAGGGCTAGGAAGTTGGAAGTGGAATTCCTGGTCATTGACGTACCTACAGCCTACAACATGATTCTCGGGCACCCTACCCTCCATAAGGTGAAGGTCGTCATTGCTCCCTATCTTCTCTAACTTCAGTTTGAGGCGGATGATGGAAGTGTAGGTAAAATGCATGGAGAACAACGGACGGCCCGTGAATTTTATTTGGTCAACATCCGACCTCTCGTGAACCGAGCTAGGGAAGGTGGGCCCGATGACCCAAACTCGGTTGGAAGCGGGCCGAAGCAGAGACACCTCCCGCTGTTCCTAAGGCCTCAGTCATTCACACCCTGACCTCAGCAAAACCCCTGCGGCCATGACTAGAGGCTGCCGACGACGTAGAGCACTTTCCTCTAAAGGAAGAACACCCTGAGCGCACGGTCTGGTTAGGCTGAGACATAACAGCCTCGGACCAATAGTTGCTGCTCACACTCTTGTGAGAGTACAGAGATGTCTTTGCTTTCGGACCGGAAGAAATGCCTGACATTGCCCCATCAATTATAGAGCACCGATTGAACATGGACCTTCACCATCGATCGGTCGTTCAGAAGAAGCACCATATGGGCCTAAAGAGAGCGGTCGCAGCTAATGTTGAAGTACAAAAATTGGTAGAAGATGGGTTCGTTTGGGAGTGCCAATACCTCGAATGGATCTCAAATGTGGTGTTAGTGAAGAAGCCCGACGAAACATAGAGAATGTGTGTGGACTTTACAAATTTAAATAAGGCATGCCCAAAGGACAGCTACCCACTGCCAAAGATTGATAAATTAGTGGATGCCATAGCCGGACATTCCTTGTTAAGCTTCATGGACGCCTTCTCCAAGTGCACCAAATGCCGCTCTATCCGGACGACCAGGAGAAGACTGCATACATCACGGATCGGGGCCTTCACCGCTACAAGATGATGCCTTTTGGTCTGAAGAATGCCAGCGCTACCTACCAATGCCTCGTTAACAAGTTATTCGAGCCCCTCATAGGCTACGTGGATGACGTGATTGTGATAAGCAAAACCGACGTCGAACACAACCACGATTTGAAAAAGACATTCGACATATTGCGGGCATTCAACATGAAGCTTAACCCCAAGAAGTGCAAGCTTGGAGTACAGTCGGGAAAATTTCTGGGGTTCATGATCAGTAGCCGTGGGATCGAGGCTAACCTAAACAAGATCCGAGCAGTACTCGATATGAAACCGCCACGAAATATCAAAGAAGTACAATGCCTAACCGGTTGCATAGCCGCCTTGGGCCATTTCATGTCTCGATCGGCAGACAAGTGCCAGCCGTTCTTCCGCATTTTGCGACAGCGAGGGAGTTTTATCTGGGACCAGCAAGCCGATGAGGCCTTTTATGCCCTCAAAGAATATGTAGCACAGTTGCCCAAAATTACAAGCCCCCTTGAGGAGGAGACGCTCATCCTCTACCTAGCGGTCTCGGAACACGCGGTCAGCATAATGTTCGTGGTTGAGACGGCCAAGGAGCAAATCCTGGTGTACTGTGTGAGCGATGCCTTAGCTGGGGCGGAGGTCAACTACCCGCTCATCGAGAATTCACCTACACCCTCGTAATGACTAGTCGGAAGTTAAGGCCATACTTTGAGGCCCACAAAATTGTAGTGCTAACTGACCAGCCCCTGAAGAATGTCCTCCAGAGGCTGGATGCCTTAAGACGACCCTTGAAGTGGGTCATCGAGCTGTCATGCTATGACCTGGTCTTTGAACCGCGACGGGCCATCAAAGCCCAGGCGTTAGCCGATTTCCTGGCCGAGAGCACCATGCCCCTCGAAGAAGTCGAACCACCATCGCAGCCTTAGAACCTATATGTTGACGAATCGTCCACCCACAATGGTAGCAGAGTCGGCCTCCTCATCGAGAGTCCCACCGGAGTGCGGCACGAGCATGCTTTGAAATTCATGTTCAAAGTGTCCAACAACAAGGCCGAGTGCGAAGCCCTTGTCGCAGGGATAGAACTGTGTTACACTGCAGGGGCAGACTCGGTCCAAGCCTTTTCTGACTCCCAGTTAGTCGTTAGCCAGCTCAACGACACTTATGAAGCTAAGGATGACACCATGGCCGTGCATGTTCGGTGGGTACGGGAAGCCACGAAGCTGCTAAAGCATTTTGCAATCACGCATATCCTCGTTCAGACAACTGGTAGGCTGATGCGCTATCTAAACTCACAAGTTCATCCGACGATGGAAAGTCCAAAAGCATTCAGTGGGAGACCCTGATAGAAAGGAGCATAGATTTACATGAAGTTATGTGGCTAGACAGAAGCTCTACATGGATGGACCCTATCCGCGCATATCTTACTGATGGAACCCTTCCTGCAGAGTCCAAAGAGGCCGACAGGGTGAAGAAACGGTCAAAGTAGTTCCTCCTATATGATGGGATTCTTTACAAGAGGTCCTTCACTCGACCTCTTTTGCGTTGCGTAACCCCAGAGGAAGGGAAAAAGATATTGGAAGAGCTGCACGATGGCATCCGTAGAGCACATAACGGAGACTGCATCTTGGCTGTGACGGCCATTTGGACTGGCTACTACTGGCCCAGTTTGCTGGAGGATGCTATGACAAGTGCCAGAAGTTTGCTCCTATTCAAGGAGTACCCTCCACCCCCATGACGCCCATTATCAGTCCTCTACCGTTCGCCACCTGGGGCATCGATTTCCTCGGACCTGTCCCTAAAGCAACAGGACAGCGCAAGTATCTCTTTGTAGTGGTCGACTACTTCACCAAGTGGGTCGAGGTCGATGCCGTTGCCTCCATCAGCACGATCGAGGTACGATGGTTTATATGGCGGAACATCATCACTCGCTTCAGTATTCCCCACACCATCATTTTTGACAATGACAGGCAGTGCGACACTACTAAGCTCACAGGCTACCTCGGCACCTTGGGGTGCCAGGCCTGGTTCACCGCCGTTACCCACCCTCAGACCAACGGTCAGGCTGAGGCGGCTAACAAATTCATCCTCCACGACTTATAGAAGAAGCTCGACGATGCCAAGGGAAAATGGGCAGATGAGTTGCATCGGGTCCTATGGTCTCTACGAACCACAGAGAAGATGACTACTAGTGAGACTTTGATGTATCCTCAAGGGGCAACAAAGAGGATAGGAAAGGGGATGGAGTGAATGCAATGGAAGGTAACAACAAGGCAACTTTGAATCCACAAACTCACCTTGATTTGGAGATGATAGAATGGAACTAACACCGACCTTGGATACAGAAACACCACCAAGGTTTGATGTTAGGGCCCTTAACAACCTCTTGGATACAGAAACACCACCAAGAAGGAAGTTAAGACTCTACTAGATCACCACTCAACTTGGCCAAGAGATGAGATAAGCTAGGAGAGAGTTTGAGGATTCAAAGGAGCAAAAGCTCAACTTTCATTCAATATTCAACATAAGTGGCCGGCCAAAGGGGGTGAGAGGGCATTAATACAAAAATTCCAAGTACAAAGCATAGGCCCTAGGTTGCACTATAAGCTAAACTAGGCAAAAATACATAGATCACATCAAAGCAAAAATAGGTAGATGCATCCTCCACTTGACACCTCTTCAATGCTAATCTTGAGGATGATGTGTCGGCCAAGGGGTGAATGGAAGCTTCTTGGCAGCTAAGTACCCTTTATTATGACTCTTGCAAGTGGCTAAGCATGGGTTAGAGCAAGAAAAACACCTCACCACTCTCTCTTGTACCCGGCTGGCTTGGACCGGTTAAAAGGGTATTTCTTCCCTTGTTTTGGTGGTTAATAGCTCCTCTTGAGTGTAATTTGGCTGAGGTTTTTTATGGTCACTTGATAATATTTTTAAAGTACTTTCAAGCCATAAAAGTTTCAACCCAAATAGAGGAGAAATGGGCCACCAAACAGCCTCTTGTTTCAGCCCTGTCCAGTTCAGCGCCAGAACATAGTGATTGACTTTGCTTGGAGTTTTGAGGTATCAAATGAACTCCAAATGACTTGCAAGAGGTCTTGATGGAAAGAGCACATCTTGAACTTAAACTTAGGCTTCCTGCAACCCCACTTTAGCCTTGGGAGTTTAAGAAATAACGTGCACAAAACCGGGTTTGTGCACGCCTGAAATTCCAGTTTTGAGGAAATAGCTTCCTTGCTCCCTTAGGCTGATTTCTTGCATCTTGGACATGAAGTTTGGACCTTTTGGGTTCCCTTGATGGTCATGGATCATGTTGGGGGATGGACCTCCATCATCCTCCCCTTGTTGAAGAGAATTTGCCCTCAAATTGATAAGATTATCATCCTCCTCATAAGGGCTACGGTCGGCTACGTTGAAGGTAACCGAGACTCCATATTCACCGGGCAAATTGATCTTATATGCATTATCATTGATGCGTTCCAATACTTCAAAAGGACCATCGGCCCTTGGCATCAATTTGCTTTTCCTCTTAGAAGGAAACCGTTCCTTCCTTAAGTGAACCCATACCAAATCACCGGGGTGAAACATCTTCTTTCTATGCTTGTTGGCATGGTCTTTGTATGAGGCATTGGCCTTCTCAATTTTGGCCTTCACGGTTTCATGGAGCTTTTGGATCTCTTCCACTCGTTTGCTAGCCTCCATGTGAGGCTTCTCATTCATTTCTCTTGGAGTGAGATCAAGGGGACTCAGAGGATCCATCCCATAAACTACCTTGAATGGAGATAAACCCGTGGCCTTGCTAGGTGACTTGTTGAAGGCGAATTCGGCTTGTGGCAAGGCTAAGTCCCAAGCTTTGATGTTGGATTTCACTAGCACTCTTAAGAGGGTTCCCAAAGTCCAGTTGGTGACTTCGGTTCGCCCATCCGTTTGAGGGTGGCATGAAGTGCTATACTCGAGTTTGGTCCCCATCTTCTTCCAAAGTGTCACCCAAAAATGGCTAAGGAACTTGGTATCCCTATCCGAAACAATGGATCTAGGGATGCCATGTAGCCTCATTACTTCTTTGAAGTATAACTCGGCAATGTGGGTGGCATCATTGGTCTTGGTACAAGGTATGAAATGGGCCATCTTAGAAAAACGATCAACAATAACAAGGATTGAATCTTTACCCCTTTGTGTCCTTGGAAGGCCAAAGATGAAATCCATGCTTACATCTTCCCAAGGGTGATTGGGAGTAGGTAGGGGTGTATAGAGACCGTGGGGTAGGAGGTGGCTTTTGGCAACTTGGCAAGTTGCACATCTTTTCAACACGTCTTGGACATCTTTGCTCATACTCGGCCAATAATAGTGTTCCCTTAACATCATAAGGGTCTTGTTTTCTCCAAAGTGACCGGCAAGAGATCCGCTATGGACCTCACGGATGAGCAACTCTCTCGTGCCACACTTAGGCACACATAATCTTGAACTCTTGAATAAAAAGCCATCTTGGATAAGGAAATCACCTTTAGGGTGCCGAAGGCATTCCTTGTAGAGCTCTCCCAATTCTTCATCACTTTCATATAGGGACTTCAAATGCTCAAAACCAAGAACGCAAGCATCAAGTTGGAATAGCAATAAGTGCCTCCTTAACAAGGCATCGGCTCCTTGGTTGAGCTTTCCGGACTTATGCTTGATGGTGAAGTTGAAAGATTGGAGGAACTCCACCCACTTGGCATGCCGTGAGTTAAGCTTATGTTGCCCTTGAATGTATTTCAAGGCTTCATGGTCGGAGTGCAAAATGAACTCACTAGCCACCAAGTAATGACTCCAATGCTCAAGGCACCTTACTATTGCATAGAACTCCTTATCATAAGTGGAGTACTTTCTCCTTGAGTCACAAAGCTTCTCACTAAAGAAGGCTAAGGGCCGCCCTTCTTGAGTGAGGACTCCTCCAATGCCAACTCCCGAGGCATCACACTCTACCTCCAACACCTTTTCAAAGCATGGCAAGGCAAGGACCGGTGCTTGGGTGAGCTTGGACTTGATGGTTTCAAAGGCTTCTTGGGCTTTGGGAGTCCACTTGAATGATGTGCCTTTGATAACCTCGGTCATAGGGGCTATAATGGTGCTAAAGTTTCTAATGAACCGCCTATAGAATGAGGCAAGCCCATGGAAACTTCGCACATCATGAATGCTCTTTGGGATTGGCCAAGACCGAATGGCTTCCACCTTACTCTCATCAACCTTGATACCTTCATTTGTAACAATGTAACCAAGGAAGGTCACCTCATGAGTGAAAAAGGTGCACTTTTTGAGGTTACCATAGAGCTTTTCTTCTTCTAGGACCTTCATGACTTGGGTGAGATGTTGAAGGTGCTCTTCTTCATTCTTGCTATAGATGAGGATGTCATCAAAATACACCACAACAAATTTGCCAATAAAGGGTCGGAACACTTGGTTCATAAGCCGCATGAAGGTACTTGGAGCATTTGACAATCCGAATGGCATGACTAGCCACTCATACAAGCCTCCTTTGGTTTTGAAGGCCGTCTTCCATTCATCTCCCTCTCTAATGCGGATTTGGTAGTAACCACTTCTCAAATCCACCTTAGAGAACACACTAGAACCATATAACTCATCAAGCATATCCTCAAGGCGGGGAATAGGATATCTATACTTGATGGTTATCTTGTTGATTGCCCGACTATCAACACACATACGCATGCTCCCATCTTTCTTTGGCACAAGGAGGGCCGGAACCGCACAAGGGCTCAAGCTCTCTCTAATCAACCCCTTATCCATAAGCTCATCAACTTGCCTTTGGATCTCCATGGTTTCCTTGGGGTTTGTCCGGTAAGCCGGTTTGTTAGGGAGAATGGAACCGGGTATGAGATCAATATGGTGTTGAATGGTTCTTTGTGGTGGTAGGCCGGGGGGTATTTCTTCGGGGAAGACATGGCTAAATTGCTCAAGGAGGGAAATGTCTAGGGGATGTGATGGTGTGGGGGTTTCGGCTTCTTCAAGAGAGGCTAGGATCCACTCCTTAAAGGCCTTGAATTCATGGTGAGAAGCCTTAAGGAGAGGCTCACTCACGGCTAGAAGCATGTCCGAATGGTCATGGCTTGGTTGGGGCTTACTTTTGTGGAGTTGGGAAGGGCTTAATGGGGCAAGGGTGATCTTTTTCCCATCTTTGTGGAAGGTGTAGGTGTTTAGATAGCCATCATGGATGACCTTCCGATCAAACAACCAAGGTCTCCCCAACAAAAGGTGACATGCATCCATGGGATGATATCACACCACAATTCATCAAGAGAGTGCTTCCCAATTGAAAATGAAATCAAGCACCTTGAATTAACTTGCAACCCTTTACCTTGATTTAGCCATTGGATGTTGTAGGGGTGAGGATGAGCCGAAGCTTGAAGGCCAAGCTTCTCCACCATAGTCGCGAAGGCCACATTTGCACAACTCCCTCCATCAATGATGAGGGAACATACTTTGCTTCGAATAGTACATCTTGTATGAAAGATGTTCTCCCTTTGCTCTTCAAGTTCTCCCCTTTTTGCACTTAAAGCTCTCCTCAATACAAGCAACTCTCCTTCATCCGCTTCCTCAATCACTTCTTCTTGTTCCTCCATGTAATACACACCTTCTCTCTCCTCCTCCTCTACTCCCTCTTCTTCCCTCTTCTCATCCCATTCGGCCAAGGTAATAATCCTCCTATTTGGACACTCCGAAGCAATGTGCCCAAGACCTTGACATTTGAAACATCTCCTTTGGTCATTTGGCTTAGGGTTGGGACGGTTTTGGGGTGGTGAACCTTTTTGTGGAGTTTGGTTCTTTTGTGGAGGTGAGGGTGTAGCAACCGTAGGCTTGGGAGGTGGATAAGAGCTCCCCTTATTGAAAGGTTAGCTCTTGGGAAAGGGTTTGGGAGGTTCTCTTTTGTAGAGCTTGGATTTCCTTTGTTGTTCAACTTTGTGGGCTAAGACACACACCTCATCAAAAGTGGTGTATTGTTGCAACTCTACCGCATGAGCATATCTAGGATCTAACCCACCCAAATACCTCACTATGGTTTGCTCTTCGGGCTCCCTCAAATCACACTTGATTATCAACTTCTCAAATTCCCTAGTGTACTCCTCAACACTCAAGTTCCCTTGGGTAAGATTGTGAAGTTGGGAGTAGTTGTCTTGTAGGTAAGATGGGGGTAAGAAACGGGCTTTGAGTTTGGCTTTCATCTTCTCCCATGTTCGAATCTTTCCCTTCCCTTGCCTAACTCTCTTTGCACAAAGGTTGGACCACCAAAGAGAAGCGTATTTACGAAGTTTAAGGGCCACAAGTTTTACCTTATTTCCCTCGGATATCTCTTTGTAGTCGAAGATCCTCTCGACAGTTTGCAACCATTCTAGGAACTCATCGGGGTCTAGCTTCCCTTCAAACTCCGGAATTTCCACTCGGATGTCTCCTTGGTGAGAGGTTGTTCGCCTTCCTCTTCTTGATCTTCCGTAAGCCTCCTCTTCACTTGATGAACTCAAGGGTGGGGCCTCTCTTACTTCCGGCTCGGAGTCGGAGGAGTTAGAAGATCGGGAACTTCTAATCTCCTTGCGCTTTTGTTTCAAGGAGTCTCCAAGTTGTCGCCTCAAATACTCGTTCTGACCTTTGATCTCCTCATTTTGAAGCCTCAAGGCCTCATAATTTCTCATGAGAGCCTCAAACTTTTCTTCCATGGTCATGCTAGTAGTGCTCACGTTGAAACCAGGAGGAACTTCACGGTTGGGATGCGGCACGGGCGTGCGGTGAGGCACGGTGTGACCGTGCTCTGGCTCTGGACGGGGGTGAAATTGAGATGTTGCTGGAATAGGGGTGGCACGGTCGTGCGACATGGCACGGTGTGGGCGTGCTGAAGTACTGGCTTGTGGGTGAAAAGCAAGTGTAGCTGGATTGTGAAGGTGGCACGGTCATGCTCTTTGGCACGGGCTGACCGTGCCGCTTTTCTGGGCAGTGGAAAACCGTGGAGCACGGTTTGGTGTTTTTGAGGGGGAATGTCTTTGGGGTGTTTGGAAGGATGTTGGCCAACAAGCTTAGGCCTAGGGAAGCCTTAGCTCTGATACCAAATATGATGTATCCTCAAGGGGCAACCAAGAGGATAGGAAAGGGGATGGAGTGAATGCAATGGAAGGTAACAACAAGGCAACTTTGAATCCACAAACTCACCTTGATTTGGAGATGATAGAACGGAACTAACACCGACCTTGGATACAGAAACACCACCAAGGTTTGATGTTAGGGCCCTTAACAACCTCTTGGATACAGAAACACCACCAAGAAGGAAGTTAAGACTCTACTAGATCACCACTCAACTTGGCCAAGAGATGAGATAAGCTAGGAGAGAGTTTGAGGATTCAAAGGAGCAAAAGCTCAACTTTCATTCAATATTCAACATAAGTGGCCGGCCAAAGGGGGTGAGAGGGCATTAATACAAAAGTTCCAAGTACAAAGCATAGGCCCTAGGTTGCACTATAAGCTAAACTAGGCAAAAATACATAGATCACATCAAAGCAAAAATAGGTAGATGCATCCTCCACTTGACACCTCTTCAATGCTAATCTTGAGGATGATGTGTCGGCCAAGGGGTGAATGGAAGCTTCTTGGCAGCTAAGTACCCTTCATTATGACTCTTGCAAGTGGCTAAGCATGGGTTAGAGCAACAAAAACACCTCACCACTCTCTCTTGTACCCGGCTGGCTTGGACCGGTTAAAAGGGTATTTCTTCCCTTGTTTTGGTGGTTAATAGCTCCTCTTGAGTGTAATTTGGCTGAGGTTTTTTATGGTCACTTGATAATATTTTTAAAGTACTTTCAAGCCATAAAAGTTTCAACCCAAATAGAGGAGAAATGGGCCACCAAACAGCCTCTTGTTTCAGCCCTGTCCAGTTCAGCGCCAGAACATAGTGATTGACTTTGCTTGGAGTTTTGAGGTATCAAATGAACTCCAAATGACTTGCAAGAGGTCTTGATGGAAAGAGCACATCTTGAACTTAAACTTAGGCTTCCTGCAACCCCACTTTAGCCTTGGGAGGTTTAAGAAATAACGTGCACAAAACCGGGTTTGTGCACGCCTGAAATTCCAGTTTTGAGGAAATAGCTTCCTTGCTCCCTTAGGCTGATTTCTTGCATCTTGGACGTGAAGTTTGGACCTTTTGGGTTCCCTTGATGGTCACGGATCATGTTGGGGGATGGACCTCCATCAGACTTCCTTCATGTTGGCTTGTGGATCAGAAGCTGTCCTACCAGTAGAGGTTGCGCTCCATACTCATCGAATGACCATTGTCCAAGAAGAGCTCAACAACACAGCGCTTTGGGAAACCCTAGACCTCCTTCATTCAGTCCACGGCGATGCTCTGTTCCAAGAAGCCTTATACAAGCTCCACATCGCTCGCCTTCATGATCGTGCAGTGCAACTACAACCTGTTCAGGTAGGAGACCTTGTTCTCCGCCGCATGGAGGCTGTGGCCTGTGCAAGCAAACATAGCAAGCTCACCGCCAACTGGGAAGGTCCATACAAGGTCGCTTCCCAAGTCCGGCCGGGAACATACCGCCTCGAGACTATTAGCTGCTCTCATATACTACGCACCTGGTACAGCAGCAACTTAAGGAAGCACTACATCTAGGGTTGTAGCTTTGTTTGTGCCAAACTATTATGTATTTCTTACCTACCATGAATAAAATCAAAGCCTGTAATGGGCTCTTTTGCACACGCATTCAGACTTCTATTGCCTAAGCATAGCCTCCTGGCTGGTCATCACACTTTTAGCCCCGATGGGGGCTAAGAGTCCTTAAGCATAGTCTCATGGCTGGTTACACCCCAATGGGGGCTAAGGGTCCTTAAGCAAGGCCTCAGGGTAGGTCACTACAATCTTAGCCCCAATGGGGGCTAAGGGTCCTTAAGCACGGTCTCACGGCTGGTCGCTACACTCATTAGCCCCGATGGGGCCTAAGGGTCCTTCAGCATGGCCTCATGGTCGGTCGCTCTACTCTTAGCCCTGATAGGGGCTAAGGGTCCGTAAGCACAGTCTCACGGCCGGTCGCTACACTCTTAGCCCCAATGGGGGCTAAGAGTCCTTAAGCACGGCCTCAGGGTCGGTCGTTACACTCTTAGCCCCAATGGGGGCTAAGAGTCCTTAAGCATGGCCTCACAGCCGGTCGTTACACTTTTAGCCCCAATGGGGGCTAAGGGTCGTTAAGCACGGCCCCGTGGCCGATCGGTACACTCTTAGCCCCGATGGGGGCTAAGGGTCCTTAAGCACGGCCTCGCAGCTGATCGCTACACTCTTAGCCCCGATGGGGGCTAAGGATCCTTAAGCACGGCCTTAGGGCCAGTCGCTGCACTCTTAGCCCCAATGGGGGCTAAGGGTCCTTAAGACGGCCTCAGGGTCAGTCGCTACACTCTTAACCCTGATAGGGGCTAAGGGTCCTTAAGCACGGCCTTAGGGCCAGTTGCTACACTCTTAGCCCCAATGGGGGCTAAGGGTCCTTAAGCATGGCCTTATAGCCGGTCGCTACACTCTTAGCCCCGATAAGGGCTAAGGGTTCTTAAGCACAGCCTCATGGCCGGTCGCTACACTCTTAGCCTCACTAGGGGCTAAAAGTCCTTAAGCATGACCTCATGACCGGTCGCTGCATTCTTAACCCCAATGAGGGCTATCCTAAAGCATGACCTAAAGGTCGGTCACAGTGCGAGTTATAGATTCCCTAGTTAAGCGACATTTTACTTGTTCTTCCGCTTGGGGGCTACTAGCCTACGACATGCGAAGAACGATAAGACAGAGTAAAGCAAAAGAACAAGTAACAAAGACAAATGATAGTAGAGAGCATTGCTAACAGAAACGAACATTTCTATTAGTTCATTAGTGAAGGTTGAGTATAGCTTCAAAAAAAAAAAAAAAAAACCAACAAAGAGGAAGAAGGCAAAGAACTGTAGTAGTGGGGAATTACACATGGGGCCTTCCACTATCCTCACAGCCTTCATCTTCAGGAGTCTCGACTTCGGCATCCAAGGGTTTATTGCTTCATCCCCTGCGATATCCTCCTCACCTGAAGGAGGGATAAACTCAATATCTTCAGGGTCCCACCCCTCGGCCTCAGCCCGTTGACGTTCGTCAACGTAATGAAGGTAGGACTCAAAGTAGGCTTCCTCCTGGAACTCTTGGGCCAGCGTCACCAAGACCTTTCGTAAGTAGTCTAGGGTGTCCGCTCAACCTTGCTGGTAGCCCTGCTCCCTGCCTTGCTGGAAGCCTTGCTCTCTGGCCTGGTCCCCCCGCATCGGCCTTCGCCTCTACTTTAGACAACGCTTCTCCTAGCCTGCACTGTAAGTCCTCCCGCTCAGCTCCCCAACCGTCTTTTTCCTCCTTCATCTTCTCCAGGCGCCGCTAGAGCTGGGCCACTTGTCCTTCTAGCCTGCTGTGCTCCGCTGCAACCTTGACCCCTCGAGCAAACACCTCGGGGTCATTTCCTCCTCCATGACCTTAGGGACCTCTGAGGTCCTGGAGTCCGCCAAATTCCAGGACTTAACCAAGTCCTAGGTCAAAGAAAACTTGGCCGCAGGGTCGGCCCTCATGAAGTTTGTGGCTGATTGTCGGGTACTCACGAGGGTGTCATCGGCAGCCTAAGGGGTCGTTCTAGTCGATTTCATAACGACAGTGTGCTCAGGGCAGCCAGGAGTCCGTTCCCCATCTAACCTACTCCTTGAATGTCGGGAGGGGTATTCTGATTACCCCCTTGTGTCCAGCCTGCTAAGGGGAGGACGTAATGGTCGCATCCATGCGATCTTCGATTCGCTGGCGCTTGCGAACCGGCAGGCTCAGTGCAGGCTTCTTGCCCCTAGGCACGAGGACGGGCGCCTGGGGAAAGGAAGATGTTTTAGAGTAAACACCGATAACATATTAAAAAAAAAAAAAAGGAGAGGGGAGAAGGAAAGGGAGGGGGCTCGGGCGGGTACCTTCTTGGCTTGTTGATCCACCAGTTGCCGTCTCTCCTCCTCTCACCAGTGTTCAGCCTCAGCTGCCACTTACTCAGGTGTGGCATCCCCAGACTCAAAGACTATGAGCCTCGCCCTAGCTTGCTCTGCATGAAATAAAAAAGAAGTTAGGTCAGAACCAAATGGAAAGGCCGATCGACACAGGAACAGCAAGTACCTTAGAAAAGTTCTTAGGTACCAAAAGGCCGGCCACAGCTAAGAAGAAGTTGTTGGCAAAAAACTTTAACTTTGGGAGCCAATTTAGAGGCACCCTATCGCTGGACTTGGTCCTCTTCTTTTCAGACCCTTTTGCAGATTCAATTGTCTGTGCCATAAATATGGGGATGGGACGAGGCCTGTCATCCTCCCGGACCCAATAGTGGAAGTAGCTGGCCATTTTCTTTTCTTCAGTCGTCGCCTCCACGAACAGGTTTCTGATTGGTTTACCTTCATTCTAATCAGGGACATCCCCTCAACCCAAATCACGGCGAACAAAAAGGAAGTCATACTTCTAATGTTTAACATTTGATTTCTTCTCGATGGCTGTCATGAAACCGACTGGTTGTTGAAACAATATCATCCTAGATCCCCGGTCTCCTTGGGAGCTCTCTGGACTACGTGGACCAGGCTGAATGCTCAGGCTATACAAGTGAGGCTGCCCAGCTCACACGTGGCGATAAAAGAACAAATGTTATGCCACGACGTAGGCACAACCAGTGTAGGCGCCAGCTCGTACTTGGTCAGAATGTCCGTGATCACTAGGTGAAGGGAAAACTTGAGACCGTAGTTAAAGGGCTGCGTGATAAATGGCAATGCACTTAGCGGGTGGCTCACTCACTGTTGCGTCCGCTTTGGGGATTATGAAAGTGTACTCCGCTGAAAAGAGGTACTCTTCTTCAAGGCTCGTCCTCTTCAAGGTAGGAACGACCTCTGGGTCGGGAAAGTGACTGCTCGGACCATCCAGAGGATTCGAGCGGGCTGGGGCTCCCAGGAACTCTGGCCCCTCTGCCACAATCTTAAGAATGGGTCCCGTGGGAGAATGACCTTTTCTCTTGAGAACCGATTTGCCCAGAGAGGAGGACACTTCATGCGACAAGGAGCTTGTCGAGGCTCCCTCCAAAGATGAGTTTCTCAACAATCTATCAGAAGAAGAAGAAGAGGACCTCTCTCTTAAAGTAGAACTAGTACTAGTCGAGGCCACCTTGGCCTTCGGTTTGGATGAGCTCGAAGCGAAACAGGGATTACCTTGCGCGCCCTCAGCCAAAAGCTCATCTGGTGACCTGATGCAGGGGGTGCACTTTGTCTTCGTCATTTGTCTTTGTTGTACCTAGAAATCAGTCATATAATCAGCTATAGTGATCTCCCAAGGGTGCGAGACCTCCATCTCAAGGCTAAGGATTGCTAGGGGTGGAGGAGTACTTGCAGCTAGAGCATAAGGGGGTGCCCGAGAGGCACTGTGTAGGGAACCTTTTTGGGTTCCCTACATTGATGTTTTGGGGGAACACTCGCAACCACTTGGCCATCAATTAAGGTTAGAAGGCTAGCGAACTGTGGATGGCGGCCCTCCACTTGGGGGGCAGCCAACCTTTCAGGAAAGTCCCCGCTAGAAGAGCACGAAGAAGACATAATTATACAACAACAAACAAATGCTTGAGAAGGGCACGAAGATGTACCTGCAATAAATAAAGATCCAAGGAGGTTGTTTGAAGACGGGGATGAATACTCAAACAAAGCCTTTTGAAGGTGCAAGGGAGAAGATGGAAATACAGTAATGAATTTGAATAAAGGATGAAGAAGGGAGGCAAAGCTTCTCTCTCTAAGAAATCGTTTCTCTCTGTAGACGGCTCAAATATGTGATGAGTAAATGACTCTTTCCGCCAAACCTCAACCCTTATATAGAGTAATGAGAAGGGACACTCCTCCCGAGACATCCAGAAGGCGTAACCCCTCTCAACCGGTGCCACGTGGCACTACGTAATCAATGCCCTTCTACACTCTTAGTCCCAGAAGGGGCTGAATCCCTAAGCACAGCCTTATGGCCGGCCACTATACTCTTAGCCCCAGAGGGGGCCAAGGGCCCCTGAGCACAGCCTTATGGCCGGTCGCTCCACTCATAGCCCCAGTAGGGGCTTAGAGTCCTTGAGCACAGCCTTATGGTCGGCCACTACAGCCTTAGCCTCTATAGCGGCTAAGGGTCCTTAAGCACGGCCTCACGGCCAGTAGTTATGCCCTTAGCCCCAATGGGGGCTAAGGGTCCTTAAGTACGGTCTCAGGACTGGTCGCTGCACTCTTAGCCCCAATGGGGGCTAAGGGTTCCTGAGCATGGCCTCACAGCCGGTCGCTACTCTCCGAGCCCCAATAGGGGCTAAGGGTCCTTAAGCACGGCCTCAGGGCCGGTCGCTGCACTCTTAGCCCCAATGGGGGCTAAGGGTTCCTGAGCATGGCCTCACGGCCGATCGCTACTCTCCGAGCCCCAATGGGGGCTAAGGATCCCTTAGTACGGCCTTATGGCCGATCGCTACCATTTTGGCCCCAGTAGGGGCTAGGGGTTCATGAGCACGGCCGGTCGCGACCCTCCTAACCCCAATAAAGAGTTAAGGGTACCGGGGCTCAACCTCATAGCCGATCGCTATATTCCTATCCTTAGGGGCTTGGAGTCACAGAACGCGATAAAACGGCCAGTCACAACACATATATGTAAATAAACGATACCAAGAGGTGAGCCATAAGAAAAAGAACCCTTTATTGCACCAGATAAGTCAGTACACAACGTCATGACAAAGGAAAAAAAGATACATCGGAAAGCTCTAAATGCCTACTCCTCATCACTTGACACTGGAGGGGCATCGCTTAAACCCAGGGCGTCAACAGGACCACTGGAAGATGCGGGATCAGCAGGTGGGTTAGCATGCCGTAAGGGTTGGACCCCCCTGAGCTTGTACTCGATGTTTTCGAACCAAAACTCGAAAGGATCCCAATGCAACTGATGCAAAGCCCACATCAGACACTGCACGGAGACTCTGCATGTGATACCCCGCTCTGCCACCTCGTTCACGGCCATGGCGTAGAAGATCACTTGCACCATCTCAGGGATGTTGGAGTCCTAAGCATATCGTGTAGCCATACTGAGGTCGAAACTCGGATAGATAACAAGGTGATCCTTAGGGAGGGGCCTCAGATGCTAAGTTGAGGTCTCCCTACGAGGCCATTGAAAGGTCTCTCGAACATATTCGGCCGCCATTTCAATACTAGTGAAGTTCGGAAAGTGAACCATTTTCCTCTTCTTTCTCTTCCTTCTTCAAACGATTTGAGGTAGATAGGATGTGATATGCCCATAAAGGCTCGTTGCCTCCCCTTTTATAGAGGGGAAACAAGCTGGAATGCATTGCTTCTTCCCAAGGTATCCACTGACTAGTCTACCATTAACACGTGGCATTTTTGAATAGGAACCCCATTAATGATAAGCATAAAATAAAAATGACAAGCAATGAAAGCCAAGAATTGTCCACCCTTGTAAAGAAAGGGGGCAGCATTTTATTACCAAAAGTTGTGATTACATAGACCCCTCGCAAGGGGAACGTACAAGGAAAAGGCACCTAAAACTATTCCTCGTCACTAGAGGGGGCGGGGGGCCGGTTGATCCCGAGCTCTCTTCCTGATTGCTCTAGGGATCACGAACTTCTACTACGATGGCCCGTCGACGAAGTAGTCGTTGTTAAAAAGCAAAGGATGGAGCATTCCCCCCATGACATTCACGTTTTATACTCGCGCGAAAGGCAATTTCCCAAAACCGCCGTCCAAATATCGGAACTTGCACATTAATGACTGACGACCACAGAACCGTCTGTTACAGGAGTTCAATTTCCAAAACCCCCTGGATGCACGCCGGCCATGAGTGTTTTCCACATTCTACCTGACTACTCACGTGGCTCGATATGCAGGTAAAATGTGAGGGGCTAAGTGATTGGGGAGAATTAGATTCTCCCCAAATTGGGCCTATCCGAGCTTGTCCATTGACTGGGCCATTTCCTAGGCAATGGGCCCCCCGAGCGGAACCCTAGGGGCTTTACCTAATGCCCTCATTTTCCAAGATTGACGGCCCATGCGGAAGCCCCTAGGTAAGTTTACTGTTTTACTACTTTTGTTGGACGAACTATAAATAGTAACCTATTCCCCTCGGAAAAGGGATTGGCAACTTGGCACATCTGACCCATACAATGCTCTCTCTCTCTATATCAACCTTTGGCTGGGACCTTAGACTAACTTGACCATCGGAGAGACGATCGCGGTCCACAACCCGGGGGTGCACTTTCACAGGTTGGGTCCTAGAAGAAGCAGTGCTTGGTGTAGCAGACGGATCGTCAGATAAGCCCACTCTTTCGTCCCACCTCATCATCAATAGAATCGCGACAACTTCTCTGAAATCATATATATATATATATATATATATATATATATAT
>JAKOGI010004430.1:0-5000 GCA_029747015.1 Carnegiea gigantea
TCAGTGAATCATTTGAGTTGAACTGAAATGGTTTTGAGGACTGTTGTGGTTGGTGTTGCATGGAGGGAGTTTGGGTTATGTGAAACTCCATGAACCACGAAGTGTAATATTGTGTTATAAAGGTGATGCTAGGTAGATTCTACTGAAACTGATTATACTAAGTTGAATAGAAGGTGTTAATTGTTAACCTTGGGTTCGCATGTGTGCTATGTATGTCTATATGAACCACGTTCATGTCAAATTAACGTGTCCATAGCCATGAAGTAGCTTGGTTGTTTAAATGTCTCAACTAATCGATGCGTGAGTTAAGAAGTTGTTCATGAATGAAAATTGCTTGATTCACTGTAAATGTCTTTCCAAGGCCTTAGTTGAATGGCTGATTGTTTACTTGTCCCTTAACTATGTTACGCAGGCCTATTTGAACGGTCATGTAGTTACATTAGAGTGAACCTTAAAAAGTACATAGAATGGTCCCTTTTGACTAAGCGTTCATCTCATCTTAATGTCAAGCTGACTCAAGTTTAGAATGATGTCCCGATTGTCTTCAAAAATCACCCAAGTGAACTATCAAGTTGGGAAGTAATACCAATCACAAATAAGTATGTTTTCAACATGTTTAAAGTCGTGTGTCGATAAGTGAGTAAGTGATTGCTTGGGATGGCTAACATGATAAGTCATGTGGTTAACTGGGAATGTTAGACCATTCGTTTGATAAGAGTAAGTTAAAACTAAACATTATGAGCCCTGTTTATAACTCGTGCAATGTTTCATATGAATACATAGAGTTTTGTGCCATCAGATGATTGATTTGCATCGGAAACATTAAAAAGTGGAAATGCTTATGTATTAATGCAACTACTAACATTTAAAAATGAGTTTCTATATCATCTATCTTGAAAAGTGAATGAATATGCCATCGTCAACTCATTTTAAGCATATTTTACCAAATGAGTAGTTTTGTGCTTTTTAAATCGATGTGAAATCATTAAGGCTTCTAGCCTCTTGAGAATGAGAATGCCATTGTTCGTGATATAATGAAGCTTGTAATGCAAGTGCATTTGATGTAAAATGCATCTAAAATGTTATGGGTTGCGAGAATATGCTAAATGCTTGGACAAATGGTTAGGGAGCAGACTCGACTTGCGAGAACCCTAATGCCTAAGGAGATAGACCTAGAAGTGCAAACCCTAGAAGACCCCGACGAGGGTGGAGATCCATTAATTTCCCCGATGATAATACGAAATGTGAGCGACGATCTCACTGGTATGATGGAATGTGAGTAACGGCCTCATCCCCACCAAGCACAAATATGAGATTTCGATGTCCTATGAAAATGATTTCGTACATATTATGTGAGGAAAGTGCCTCATTTGAGGGTGATGTAAGTGCAAAGATTTGAAAAGGTTTATATCTTCTTGAAAAGAGTTTTTATTAAGTTCCAATTATCTGCAAAGTGCATAAAAATGGTTTTATAAGAATTTCCATTGGTTTAAGCAATATGGATTAATCTTACTTTCTTGGAAAAAGGAGTCTCACTTGATCATTTTATTTAAACTCCTTGACGATGGGTGTTTATATGTGGACTAAGTGTTATATTGCATTCAATGCCTGAATTGTTGTGTTAAATAGCTTATTAGTGAATCTTGTGTGCATGTTATGCGACGTTATGCTCATATTATGTGATGTTATGTTGTTATATCATGGGATTACCACTAATAAACTACAAGAGACTTAGTTTGGACAAGTTAAGTACCTTCTGCATGGATTAGAATGAGAATAGGGTTATCATCACACTAAAGGGATCATTGAGGTGATAATAGATGTGGAATCATTCACTGAGCATGTAGTAGCTCATCCCCCTATCTTTCCCCCTTTTTGCTAGGATTTGGTTATGATGGGCAGAGTCTGGAGTATGCAAGTTGAACCAGAGACTTCTTACGCTTTATAAAGATGTGAACGACTTATGTAACGTAGATTTATGAGTTTATTAGTGTTGCGTAATGTATTCACAAGTTTGCGAGCCCTGTAAGTTGATTATATTGGTTTATGTATAGTATATTAAGTAATAGTCGCTCTGAATGGTCGTGTGGGCCAACCATCTATGTGGTCAGTCATTTGCTTAGCAATTTTACTTATTATGGGATGTAAACCCTAGTTATCTAGATGTGCGATCTGTTGAGCTGTATTCTTATTTTCTTCCTATTTATCAAACATTATTCTTGGTATACTCTGGATGTGTGACCCGTAGAGTTATGATCTCTAGCGTGTAGCCATTGAGTTATGAATATGTTTATCAAACACAGGGACCTATTATAAGGCTAGAAGCCTGGTTTTAGCCCATTTTTAGGAGGAACTCTATCCATTTTACCCCAGAATTTAAGTAGGATTTAAGAAATCGTAAATACTCCTAACCCTAAGGGTTGGGGGTGTTACCGTTTCCCTTTAATGAGCAAATTATAAGATAACTTGCTTAAGGAGATGAAGCATATATTCTTCCTTCTTTTGGGAAATTAAAAGTTGATGTTGTCTCAGCGCCGCTAACCTTAAGAAGACATGTCACAAATTCCGTACGATTAAGATTAATCTATCCACCTACTTAACATAGGATTAAATTAAATATAGGAGATTGAGAACAAACCCTTGAATCTTGTGGTTCTCCCTAATCCTGTTAGCCAAATTAGGAACCATTCCTATCCTCCCTCTTAGCCTTTTCCTTCCTACGATGAATGTTGCACGTATTTCTTTATTGAACCCTTTTTTTTTTTCCTTTAGAGCTTGCTTCTCTATCTCTATAGTTGTAAAAGATTCTTCAACTTCCAACCCATTTGGGTTGAGCACATTGCCCATCTGTTGCTTATCCTTTTAGTTCCTTTAATAATTTCCTATTTTTTGGATCTAATTTGACATCCTCCTCATATGGTTCACCTGAAGTAGTATCCTCAATGATATGCTCCTCATTATAAATATTCTCTACTTCACCAGCAACAACCTACTCATCAATCAATCTCATAATCCTCACTCTCCTTGGACTTTTTTTTGGGACTTTATTAAGAGAATTGAAACATGAGGGAAGTCAATGATACTTTGGACTTTCGGGGAACTAGTCCCAAGGGGTGCACATGACATTGGAAGAAAAGCGTAATCATTATCTCCTTCAAATCACACATAGGGTGTATATCCATATAAAATTCAAGGCTCGAAGGGAAGGAAAGCTCACAATCATCTAAAAGACAACTTTCATATAGGGACAAACTTGCATTAAGGTTAGTCTAAGGAAAAACATACACATTCCACTACATTTATTGATTTAGCAACTCTTACAATTGGTTTAACATTTGACCTTGGGTGTCCGTCATTGAGCAAAATGCATTCTCTATTATTGTTTTTCAATCGAAGAGTCCAATTGGACATATTGTGGGCATGTGTGAGTATCATTGTGAAGATGGAGGATTTGACACATGGCTAGGACATATTCAGGGATGCAACATAAGGTTTCACAACATGAAAAGCATATGGATCCGAAAAAGACATCTCAAAGGCACTACTAACCTCCTCAAATGCACAAGTATCCCCAACAAAACGTTCTAGCAAATCTCATGCTTCATCAATAGTTTTACCATGAGAATCGAACACTCTAAAAGAATATAAGTCTCATCATTCACCTGCTCATCAAAGACATAGGAAATTTTCAGTTTGCCATAAGAATAACCACATTGAGTACACTGAGTTAGATAACCATTAAGACAATCCTAATAGCTCCAAAACAACTACCATTCACATTGGAGAAAATGAAAAATTATCATCTTTTTAAATTGGTTTTTTAGTAAATCGATTTTTTTTTTTGAATTTTAGTTTTTAATAAGACAAAAACAATTAATCATGAATAGCTAATTACTCAATAAATGTAAAGCAAGAAATCAAAATTGAGCACACAAAAACTAGAAAAAGAAATAGTGGCCTAGTTATAATTTTAAGCCAACATGCATGACAATGGCACCAAAAATTTTTATATGTTTCATATGGGAAGAATTAAAATGCTGTAAGTGCATAGCTGAAATTCTAACACTTCAGGTTGCCTTATAAGGATGAAGCGAATTCAGGTAATATTTAAAATTAATCTATGTACCTCATTTACACTCATCAATAAGCAATAACTAACTAAGCAAATCAATATTAATTAAACTCAAATTCAAAACTAAACATGCATAACTAACATTAATCGAAACAAAAGTATAATAAACAAAGCAAGATCAATAGTAACATAATTAATCTAAAAATGTGAGCCAAAGCATAAATTAATAAAAACATAAACCACATTAACAAGAAGGTGTTAAATATAAACAAAGATCGGGGAGAGTTACCTTGAAAGCTTAAAATCTAAAATTAGGCCAAGTGCAACACTCGACCTTATCTTTTTTGGGGGGGTAAAATTAGGGAATTTTACCATTGAACCAAAGAATATTTACATCAAGACTTCAAGCATACCTCAAGAATACACCATATGAAAACTATAATCTATCTATTCATCTTTTAAAAATTTTCTTTCCATTCACAAGATGAATCTTTGAGGACCTTTTGATTTGCATAGCTATCTCCTCAGCTATCTTCTTTTTTTCATCCCTGAAGACTCCAATATTTTTTTTCATGTCACAAGTTTGTTATTAATGCACCTATTATGGGCGAGACTGTACTAACCTTTGTATTAGAAATTTTCCATAGCCAGCCATGAATTCCATTAATTTCTCAAGTCTTATTCAACACTAACCAAAGTTAAAGCACTTAAAATTTAAGACAAAGAACATTAGAAGAAAAAATGGTCAATATGTTCCTTCAATTGATAGAATAACCACTGTATATCCATCCTTGCTAAGCATTGTTATAACCTATCCTTAGTTGTTAATGGCTTTTTCATGAGCATACACAAACTGAAAGTATGCTTTGGTAGATTGTTCCTATGCCATAGAAATTTCCACTAGCTAACCTTATGTTTCCTAAACATG
>JAKOGI010004430.1:12500-25000 GCA_029747015.1 Carnegiea gigantea
GGGCTAGCGCATTCGTGGTTTAACGATCTACCCTCGGGAACTGTCACTTGTTTCCAAGACTTAGCTGATAAATTTGTCAGCCAATTCATCGTAAGTCAGAAAGGAAGAAGGACTAGCATTCACCTTCTAAGATCAAGCAAGGGTCGCAGGAGTCTCTCACCGAATTCATCAAGTGCTTCCACCAGGAGGCGGTGTTAATCACGGATCTGGAAGATAGGGTGGCATACATCTCCTTCCTGAATGGCCTCAAAAGCAGGTGCTTCAACTTCTCCTTGGCCAAGGCCTTGAGAAAGGCTACAAACTTCATTCGTGCCATTGAGTTCTGCGCTGACAACTCTGACGCTCCGAAGAAGGCTAGAATCCCTAGGGATAAGAATCTTAATCGTAGTGACAGAAATCCCGGGCCCCGAGACAGGAGGCCACAGCTCGAGACAATCGACCCCCGATTCACCACTGACGCCAGAAGCATCCTCATGGAGGTCAGGGGACATCCCATGCTCTGAAGACCGCCGCCAATGACCGCACCCTCGAAACCTCAAAACACCTGAAAATATTGTGAGTTTCATGAGCAGAATGGGCACACCACTATTGAGTGCCCTGGACTGAAGAAAGCCCTTCATGAATTACCGGATAAGGGTCAGATCGATCGGTTTTTAAAGAAAGGTCCTCGTTTCCTTCGCAGAGAATAGGAGCCTGCACAGCCTCAGCCGCAGGATGAAGAGTGTTCGACGGAAGGCGTTGCCACTATTGCTACAGGCTATGCAGAAGGTATGACCTGGTCAGCTTGGAAGGCTCAGCTCAGAGGTGCGCAGTAGGTACTCACAATTGAGTAGGGGTCTCGTATAACGGTGCCCACAATGGTGTTTGGTAGAAAAGAAGCCCCGCGCTTTGCCTCTCTACACAATGACCCCTTGGTCATTGAGATGAAGATAGCTAGCGTAATTGCACAGCGAATTCTGATCGACACGGGAAGCTCCATTGACATCATCACTTGGGAGTGCTTGAAGAAGCTCACGTGCCCAGGACGTGACATTGTCCCCTTAGTGCACCCTATCTTAGGTTTCGGAGGATAGGAGGTGAATTCCACTGGTATGGTTCGCCTCCATATATGCTTTGGTGGTAAGCTAAAGGCTAAAAACCTGGAGGTTGACTTCCTGATCGTCGACGTGCCCACGGCCTACAATGTGATCCTAGGACGCCCAACCCTTCACAAGGTGAAAGCCGTCATTGCCCCATACCTCCTCCAACTCCAATTTGAGGCTGATGATGGAAGCGTAGTGAAATGCATAAGAACCAACGAACGGTCCGGGAGTGTTACTTGGTGACCATTCAGCCCATGGTAGAATGAGCACAGGAACATGGGCCTGACGGACCATCCTAAGTGGGGAAATAGCCCGAAACCGAACCACCTCTTGCTGTCCCTGAAGCCTTGGTCATCCACACCTTAGGCTCGGCTGAACCCTCATGGCCACGATCGGAGGCCGCTGACGACATGGAGTATGTTCCACTTGAGGAGGAACAGCCTAAGCGCACGGTCCAGCTAGGCCGAGATGTGACTGACCTCAATTAGAAGTCGCTGCTCTCACTCCTGCGAGAGTATAGGGATGTCTTCACCTTCAGACCCAAGGAAATACCCTGCATCGCTCTGACCGTTATGGAGCACCGTCTAAACGTGGATCCCCTCCATATGCCAGTCGTCTAGAAGAAGCGTCACATAGGCTCGGAGAGAGCGGCTGTGGCTAACGCTGAAGTACAGAAGCTGTTGGAAGCTGGGTTCATTCAAGAATGCCAATACCCTGAATGGATCTCGAATATGATGTTAGTAAAGAAACCCAATAGGATGTGGAGAATGTGTGTGGACTTCACGAATTTAAATAGGGTCTGCCTGAAGGATAGCCACCCACTGCCGAAGATTGACAAGTCGGTGGACGCCACAGCCGGGCACGCCTTATTGAGTTTCATGGACGCCTTCTCCGGGTATCACCAAATACCCCTCTGCTCAAACTATTAAGAGAAGATTGTGTTTATCACGGACCGGGGCCTACATTATTATAACGTGATGCCTTTCGATCTAAAAACCACAGGAGCAACCTATCAGTGCCTCGTCAACAAGTTATTCAAGCCCCTCATTGGCAAAACTACAGAGGTTTACGTTAATCACATGATAGTAAAAAGGAGGACCGACGTTGATCATAGCTACGATTTGAGAAAGACATTCGACATACTGTGGGCCTTCAGCATCAAGCTTAACCCCAAGAAATGTGTGTTTGGAGTACGGTCGGGTAAATTTTTGGGGTTCATGATTAGCCGCCGCGGGATTGAAGCTAATCCGGATAAGATCCAGGCCATACTCAACATGAAACCACCACGGAATGTTAGAGAAGTGCAGCGTTCAACCGGCTGCATAGCTGCCCTGGGTCGGTTCATATCCCAATTGGCGGATAAGTACCAGCCGTTTTTCCGTGTCTTATGACAGCAGGCGAACTTCATTTGGGACCAGCAGGGCGAAGAGGCTTTCTAAGCGCTGAAAATGTACCTGGCTCAGCTACCCAAAATTGCCAGCCCCCTGGCGTGAGAAACTCTAGTCCTTTACCTAGCCATTTCGGAGCGTATGATCAGCGCAGATCTTATGGTGGAGAGGGCTAAGGAGCAAGTCCCTGTATACTATGTGAGCCATGCCTTAGCAGGGGCAGAAGTAACTACCCTCTCATAGAGAAGTTTGCTTATGCCCTGGTGATCGCCAGTCGGAAGCTAAGGCCCTACTTTGAGGCCCATAAAATCCTGGTCCTAACCGACCAACCCTTGAAGAACGTCCTTCAGAGGTTAGATGCCTCAGGATGGCTGTTAAAGTAGGTCGTCGAATTATCACGCTATGACCTGGCCTTTGAACCACGATGGGCCATCAAAGCCCAGGTGCTAGCTGATTTTCTGGCTGAGAACGCCAGCCCATAGAGGATGGTGAGCTGCACCCCCAGCCCTGGAACCTGTACGTTGATGGCTCGTCCACCAAGGACGGAAGTGGGACCGGTCTAATCATTGAAAGTCCCACTGGAATATGGCACGAACATGCCTTGAAGTTCATATTCAAAGCATCCAACAATAAGGTAGAGTACAAAGCCCTCATCACAGGAGTAGAACTATGCTACACTGCCAGGGTGGAATCAGTCCAAGCATTTTTTAACTCCCAACTAGTCGTTAGTTAGCTCAATGGTGCATATGAAGCTAAAGACAACACCATAGCAGCATATGTTAGGCAGGTATGAGAGGCGACTAAGCTATTAAAGTACTTTGCGATCACACATATCCCTCGTTCGGAGAACCGATAGGCCGATGCACTGTCTAAACTAGCAAGTTCGTCCGATGATGGGAAGCCCAAAAACATTCAGTGGGAGACCCTGACGGAAAGGAGCATAGATCCACATGAGATGCTGTGGTTAGACAGATGCTCAACATGGATTGACTGTATCTATACGTACCTCACTGACGGTACCCTTCCTGCAGATCCAAAAGGAGCAGATAGAGTGAAGAAAAGGTCGAACTGGTTCATCCTATATGAGGGAATCCTATATAAGAGATCCTTCACTTGGCCTCTCCTATGATGGGTGACCCCGAAGGAAGGGAGGAAGATACTGGAAGAGCTGCACAAAGGCATTTGCAGCACACATGCTGGTCGCCGAGCTGTGACGGCTATCCGAACCGGGTACTACTGGCCTAGTTTATGGGAGGACGCCATGACACTAGTGCGGACCGGCGACAAGTGTCAGAAGTTTGCACCTATCTAGTGAGTATCCTCCACTTTTATGACGCTGATTGTTAGTCCCCTGTCCTTCGCTACTTAGGGAATGGATGTCCTCGGCCCTTTCCCCAAAGCTACGAGGCAGTACAAGTATCTTTCTGTAGCGGTGGACTACTTTACCAAGTGGATAGAGGTCGAGGCCATCGCGTCCATCGTCACCGCTGAAGTACGAAGGTTCATTTAGCGAAACGTCATTACTCGTTTCGGCATCCCCCATGCCATCATCTTTGATAACGGCATGCAGTTTGATACTAACAGGCTCACCGACTACCTCGGTAATTTAAGATGCCAAGCTCGGTTCACTGCCGTTGCTCATGCTCAGACAAACGGTTAAGCCGAGGTAGCCAACAAGTCTATCCTCCACGGCCTACAGAAGAAACTTCAGGACACTAAAGGAAAGTGGACGGATGAACTGCACGGCCTCCTATGGTCCCTCCGCGCCACTGAGAAAACCGCTACTGGCGAGACTTCCTTTATGTTAGCTTACGGGTCCGAGACTATCCTACTCGTGGAAGTCGCTCTCTACACTCATCGGTTGATAACTTTCCAAGAAGAGCTGAGCAATGCAGCACTCTGAGAGGCCCTGGACCTCCTTCTTGCTATACATGGCGATGCTTTCCTCCGGGAAGCCCTCTATAAGCCCCGCATCACACGCCTGCATGACTGCGCAGTACGATTGCAGCCAATTCAGGTAGGCGACCTTGTTCTCTGTCGTATGGAAGCCGTAGCTCACGCATGAGAACATGGTAAACTCACTGTCAATTGGGAAGGCCCATACAAAGTTGCTTCTCAAGTCCGCCCCGGGACATATCGCCTCGAGACCATTAGCGGCTCTCCCATACCACGAGCCGGGCATAGCAGCAACCTGAGGAAGTACTACAGTTATGGTCATGCTTTTGTTTAAATCCATTAGTTATATCTTCCTTGATTATGAGAAATAAAATTAGAGCCTACAGCGGTCACTTTCGCACTCAAACGCAATCTTCCCTTCCCATGAGCACGGCCCTACGACCGATCGCTGCACTCTTGGCCCTAGTAGGGGCTAAGGGTCTCTTGGCATGGCCTCACGGCCGGCCGCTACACTCTTACCCCCGTGGGGGCTAAGGGTCTCTGAGCATCGCCCAACGACCGGTCGCTACACTATTAGCCCCAGTGGGGGCTAAGGGTCTCTCAGCACAGCCTCACGGCCGATCGCTGCACTCTTAGCCCCAGTAGGGGGCTAAGGATCTTTGAGCACGGCCTTACGGTCGGTCGTTACCCTCTTAGCCCCAGTGGGGGCTAAGGGTCTCTGAGCACAGCCATTCGGCCGGTCGCTACAGTCTGAGCCCCGTGGCGGCTAAGGGTCTCTCAACACGGGCTCACGGTCGATTGCAACACTCTTAGCCACAGTGAAGGCTAAGGGTCTCCGAGCACGGCCGTACGGCCGGTCGCTACGCTCTTAGCCCCAGTGGGGGCTAAGAGTCTCTGAGCACGGTCGTACGGCCGGTCGCTACGCTCTTAGCCCCAGTGGGGGTTAAGGGTCTTTCAGCACGGCCTTACGGTAGGCTGTAATACAAATGGTGTATTCCTCAGCCAACATGACACATTACTTGTTCTTTCACTTGGGGGCTACTACCCTACAGTGTATAAAGAACGAAAACACAAGCTAAAACGGCAGAACAAGTACGTAATAGAAGAATGATCAACAAAAGGAGCATGGCCATCAGAAATGAACGTCTTCATTAATAAAATGTGAATACAGCCTTAGAAAAAGAAGGAAAGGAAGGAAGACAGAAAAAGAAGAAGAAAAAGAAGAAAGAAGAAGGAAAAAAGGGGGGGTTACACATCGGGCTCTCCACTGTCCTCACGACCCTCATCTTCAGAAGCACAGCAACAGCATCCAAGGGGTTAGTTGCCTCATCTCCTACACCATCACCTTCACCGAAAGGAGGAATAAACTCCACCTCCTCCCGGTCTTGGCCCTCATATGTGGCCCGTTGGTGCTCGTCGACGTAGTTGAGGTAGGCCTCGAAGTAGCTATCCTCCTGAAATTCGTAGGCCAGCGTCACTAAGACCTTGCGTAAATACCCTAAGGTATCGGTACGACCCTTCTGATAGCCTTGCTCCCTGGCTTAGGCTGACCTCTTAGCCCCCGCGGTCGCCTCAGCCTTCGCTTTTGAAAGCGCCTCCTCCAACTGGCGCTGTAGGTCTTTTTTCTCGGCCTCTCGGGCGTCTTGTTCAGCCTTCAGCTTTTCCCAGCGCTGCTGATACCAGGTCGCCAGCCCCTTCAGCACTCCCCTGCAGCTCTTACCCCTCGAGCGACTGCTTCTGCCATTGTCACCTCCTCCTCGATAATCTTGGGGGGATCCGAGGTGCCCGAAGTCGCCAAGTCCCATGACTTAGCTAAGTTCTAGATAAGTGAAAACCTAGCCATAGAGTCAGCCTTGGTCAAGTTGATGGACGGCCGCCGGGGGCTCAGGGGAGAGCCGCCGACGGCTTGAGAAGTAGTCCCCAGGGTCTTCGGAGGGACGATTTACTCTTAGGGACCATGGTGCGGTCCCCAGCCGACCAGCTTCCAGAGTACCGAGGGATAGACTGGTCGGCTCCTGTGTCCCCAGCATAGGTAGGGGCGGACGCCGCGGTCTCATCAGGACGGCCCTCGGTTCACTTGCGAATCGGTAAGCTGATTGTGGGCTTCTTCCCGCGCGGTACTAGAGAGGGCACCTGCAGCCAAAATAACTCATCAGTTTACCCCAAACGGTCACAATCAAGGGGCAGACAAGGTTCTAGAGTATACCTTCTTAGCTTGTTGGTTCACAAGGCATTGTCTCTCCTCTTTCCGATGGCGCTCGGCCTCGGCTGCCACTTGCTCAGGATTGACGTCCCCAGTCTCAAAGACCATTAACTCATCCTTGCTTGCTCTACATAAAACAAAAGGGAAGTCAGGTCAGAACCAAACGGAAAAGCTGACTAATACAGCAGCGGCCAATACCCTTAGAAAAATTCTTAAGGATCAGAAGGCCCGCTACGGCAAGGAAGAAGTCGTTCCCGAAAAACTTTAACTTGGGGAGCCAATTCAAAGGTTTCCTGTCACTAGACTTGCTCTTCCTCCTCCCAGGGCCCTTCACCGATTCTATTGCTTAAGCCATAAATTCGGGGATGGGTCAAGGCCTTTAATGCTCCCGTATATAGAACTGGAAGTAGCGGGCCATCTTTCTCTCTTCAGTCGAGGGTTGCCCGAAGGGGTTCCTAACTAGCTTACCCTTGCTCTAGTCAGGAACATTTCCCCAACTGACTCCCGACGGATGAAGAGGAAGTCATATTTCCAATGCTTTACCTTTAACTTCTTCTCGATGGCCGTCACGAAGCCCGGCCTGTTATTAAAACAATATCATCCCAAGTCGCCGGTCTCCTTGGGAGCCCTCTGGACAGTATCTACAAGACTAAATGCTCATACCATACAGGTAAGGCCGTGTAGTTCCCAAGTCGCAATAAAAGAGCAAATGCTGTGCCACGATGTAGGCACAACCAGAGCGGGCGCTAGTTTGTACTTGTTCAAAATCTCTTTGATTACCGAGTGAAGAGGGAATCTGATACCGTAGTTGAGAGCTGCGCATAAACTACTATACATTTGGAGGGAGGCTCGTTCACGGTCACATCCGCCTTGGGGATTATGAAATTGCACCCTACAAGCAGGAGATATTGCTTCTCGAGGGTCATCATCTTTAACGTAGGAACAACCTTAGGGTCGGGAAAGTGACTGCCCGGACCGTCCTGCGAGTCCGAGTGGGTTGGGGCTCCCAGGAACTCTAGTCCCTCCGCCACAATCTCAGGGACTAGTCCCACAAGAGAACAACCTTTCCTCTTAAGTACTAACTTTCCCAGAGTAGAAGACACTTTGTGGGAGGAGGAGCTCATCGAGGCTCCCTCCGAGGACGAATGTCTCCACGACCTATCAGAAGAGGAGGGGGATGTCCCCCTCGACATAGAGCTAATACTAGTGGAGGCCACCTCGACCCTCGGTCTTGATGAGCTTGGGGCAGAACAGGGATTACCTTGCGTGCCTTCGGCCAACAACTCGTCCGGAGACCTGATGCGGGGTGTTGACTTGGTTTTTGCCATTCTTCGTACCTGAAAATCAGTCATATAGTCAGCAATAGTGATCTCCTATGGGTGTGAGACCTCCACCTTAGGACTAAGGACACTAGGCGTGGAGGAGTACTCGTAGCTAGACCACAAGGGAGTGCCTAGTTTAAAAAGAGGCACCGCATAGGGAATCCTTTTGGGTTCCCTATATTTATTCTTTCGGGGGACGCCCGTAACCACCCGGCCATCAATAAAGGCCGGGAGGCTAGGGATTGTGGATGGCAGCCCTTCACTTGGGGACCGACAAACCCTTTAAGATCGTCCCCATTGGATGAGCAAGACGAAGACATAATTATACAAGTACAACAAACAATGTTTGAAAAGGGTATGAGTGAGGATGTACCTGCAGGAGATAAAGATGCAAGGGAGGAGGTTGAGATGCTACAGTGAGTTTGAATGAGGAATGAGGAAAGAGGGCAGAGCTTCTCGCTCTAGGAACCGTTTCTCTCTCTAAACAGCTCGAGTATGCAAGGAGAAAATACCCTCTTTGGCTAAGGCTAAACCCCTTATATAGAGCAGAGAGATAAAACGCTCCTCCCGAGACACCCAAAAGGTACAAACTATCTCAACCGGTGCCACATGGCAACCCTTCATCACTCCCCTCACGAACTAGAAATTCTAGGCTAGGGAGAGATATGACCTTCGAAGGCCCGGCTTTACGGCCACCTGTTTCACTCTTAGGCCTAGAGGGGGCTAAAGGGTCCTAGAGCACGACCATGCGGCCGGTCGCTACACCCTTAGCCCTAGGGTTTAAAGGTCTCAGAGCATGGCCCTACGGCTAGTTGCTAAACTCTTAGCCCTAATGGGGGCTAAGGGCCTCAGAGCACGGCCCTACAATAGGTCGCTACACTCTTAGCCTCAGTGGGGCCTAAGGGTCTTAGAGCACGGGCCTACAGTCGGTCGCTACACTTTTAGCCCCAATAGGGCCCAAGGACCTCAGAGTGCGGCCCTTCGGCCAGTTGCTACACTCTTAGCCCTAGTGGGGGCTAAGGGCCTTAGAGCATGGCCCTATAGCCGGTCGCTATCGCTACACTTTTAGCCCCAATGGGGGCTAAGGGCCTCAGAGCACGGCCTTACAGCTGGTCACTGCATTCTTAGCCTCAGTGGGGGTAAGGGTTTCAGAGTACGGCCCTTCAGCCAGCCGCTACACTCTTAGCCCCAGTGGGGGCTAGGGGTCTCTGAGTACGGCCCAACGGTCGGTCGCTACACCCTTAGCCTTACGGGCTAAAAGTCCTAGAGCATAGCCCTTCGATCGATCGCTACACTCTTAGCCCCAGTGAGGGCTAAGGGTCACTAAGCACGGCCTTATGGCCGGCTGTTACACCCCTAGCCCTACTGGGAGATAGAGGCATCTCGGAACGACTAGTTAACAGTCACTATGCTGTGGGTCCTGATATAGACTAACGTCCTCGGTACTCGGCCTTACTGCCGACCACTGGCCTAGCTCGATATTAAAGGTGAGCGTCATCACATCAATCAAATGTATATGCCAACAAGCGGTATAAATAAAGACACAGGTCGTGATAAAAAGGAATATTTATAACATCCAGATCATTACAAGACAAGTGTGCAAACAAAAAAGAATACAACTAGTCTCTGCGACCTACTCCTTATCACCTGAGGGTCGAGGATTGTAAACCATCTCAATAAGGCGGGGAACTTGGGCGTCCCTAAGCTTTCCTCAATAGGCAGCAGCCACGCCTCAACAATGTCCCACCTCCACTCCTGTAAGTCCAACATCAGGCTTCCCATGGTCTCCCTACTCAAAAACCTTAGCTTCACTGCGTCGTTGATCACCATGGTATAGAAGATGGCTTGCACCATCTCAGGAATATGGGCGGTATGGGCAAATTGCATCGCAATAGTATGATCGAATTCGGGGCAAACGGCTACGAAATGCAATGGGAGCAGGTTCAGACAAAGGCTTGAAGACTCCCTCACATATTAGCGGAGGTTGTCTCTGACATATTCCGCCGCGTGTGTGGTGTCTCGAAAGGTGGGAAAGGAGGACACCCTTGTCCCTATAGGGCCGCTCAGTGGCGTAGCCCCTACTAGCGGGTTGGCACGCCAAGAAGCCTGGGCTCTCCTGAGCCTGCGATCAATGTCTACAAGCTAAGACTCAACGGGGCCCCCGTCCAGCTCCTGTATGGCCCACATCATACAGCCCATTGTGAGCTGGTGAGAAAGTCCCAGCTCGGCTGCATTAGCTACCACCATGGCATAAAAGATTACCTGCACCATCTCAGGAATATGGGAGTCATGGGCATATCGCATGGCTACCTCGAGATCAAAGCGAGGGCAGAGGCCACGGTAGTTCGAGGGGAGCGGCCTGGGGCCAGGAGCTAAGGGCTCCCTTAGTGCCCATTGAAAGTTATCCCGAATGTATTCAACCACCTACTCGGTGTTGGCGAAGTTGGGAAAAAGATTCATTTCCATTCTCTCCCTAGCCCCTCTACTTTTCTCTCTCTTCGTCCACGAAATGAAGCTATAAAATTCTATTGGGATTTCACCCTCTTTTATAAAGAAAGGAAGATGACCTCTAGGGGAACGCATTCCCTGAGGGAGCAGCCAGCTACTCTATCCTCGCCACATGGCTCCTGCAACCTGAAGTTCAGACCTATAACAAGGTATAATTACTGTATGAACCTGAGCAAATCGTCCGAGATAAGGACACGGTGGATAAAAAAATGGCTTAGAAGGAGAAACAAATGTAATCTTATTATCAGAAAACCTTCATAAAGGAAGGCATAAGAAGGAAGTACAGTGTAGAAAAAAAATTTACTACATCACTCCTCGTCACTAGAGGAGAATGGGGGATCATTGGAGCCCGAGCTCTCCTCTGGGTTGTTCATTGGGATTTGGACACCCCGCGGTGCTGGCCGAGGGTGCATCCATGCTTCTAGAAGGTCATGCTCGCCACGGAGTATCCAGGACTCAAAAATGACCATTGTAAACCTTCCAGAGATGCCTTCAGGGAGGCGGCTATAAATCCACCCACGAGGCCCAACTTCACGGCATCGTTAAGCAACATGGCATAGAAGGTTGCATAAACCATTTTGGGTCTGAAGTCATGCGCGGCCTGCTCTAGCTCGGATATGACAAAGCATGGGCATAAATCATGGTAATCATCCGAGAGTGGACGAGGCAGGCGCATGGCACTCCAATGCCACCTAAAGGACCCTCTCACAAAGTCAACCATTTTCCTGGTATTGCAAAGGGGGGGGAAATGCCATAACAAAAAGGGCGGATTGAGCTCTCTCCCACGATTTTTCCCCTTGAAGGAGTGTGCTTGAGCAACATTCTGAAAATGTTGGATTGTATTTACAGATGATGCGAGGAGGGACATGATTTACAAAGACACCCTTGACACCCAGTGGCCAATTCACTACTGCCACGTGCCCTTCCAACTAACACAAGTTCATATGAACACAAAAAGAAACAACAAGAATACAGAAAGAAAGGGATAAACATGGTCACTTTATTACTGACAACAAAAAGAGTACATGTCAAAAAAAAGAGGGGGTAGGATGCACATTCGGGACATCTCTTGGCAGCCTCATTCCCACCTATTGTCGTCCGCAGGGGAGGCCGTCCCCCGCAGTGACTAACCCTTTTCCTTCTCCTCGGCCTCATAGCCTTCCTCCTCTCACCCAGCCTCCGAGTCCTCCTCTTGCCGAGCCCTCGAGCTCTCCTCTTTTTTCTCAGCCTTTCCTCAAAATCGAGCTTCAAAGATTCGATCCCCGTTTAGCCATAGCCACGACTCGAAAGTGCTCCAGCGGAGCTCGGTAAGGGCCAAGTCCATCATACGGAGCATCCGCCCATGCAAGACCCCTAACCTCTCAACTTCGTTCAAAAGCATTGCATAAAAGATCACTTGGGGGAGTCCTGGAAGCTCGAAGTGCCCAGCAGCTTCCTCGGTCACGGCGAGTTCATGGCTCGGTCATAGGGCCTGAAAATCTTTAGGAAAAGACGATAGGGGAAAGGCAACCCCGCGCTGGTCCCACTCAAAGTGGTAGGCAACGTTTTTGGCCATCTCCCTAATGCTAAGAGAACGAGGAAAAGCTAAGGAAAAAACGCTCAATAAAAATCGATACTGGAAAATGACAGATGGAGCACCCATCCTTAGCAATCGCATTTTATATCCGCAAAGAAGGGAGTTTCCCAAACAGCCGTCTAAGCCTCGAGACTTGCTCCATTTGTGGTCGGTGGCCACAGGGCCATCCACAACGGGGGCCTAATTTTCGAAGCTCACCAGATATATGCCGGCCATGGGCAGTTTTCCACATTTCACCTGACTACTTGCATGGCTCGACGTGCCAGCAAAATGTGAGGGGTTAAATAATTAGGGAAATAAGATTTCCCCAATTAGGCCTATCCCAGTTAACCCATAGACCAGGCCCACACTCTAAAAAATGGGCCCTAAATGGGACCCTAGGGCTTCTCCCCAGGACCCTTCTTGGCTAAACCGACGGCCCATGCAGAATAGCCCAGGTAAGATTACTATTTTACCTCTTGTCGAAGGGACTACAAATAATCACCTACCCACCTCGGGAAGGGGGTTGGCAGTTTGACTTCCTAC
>JAKOGI010004431.1:0-26537 GCA_029747015.1 Carnegiea gigantea
ACTTCTACAAGCCCATTTCGATGGTAACCCATTGAAATATTGGGACAAGGATAAGTCTTATGCAGACATCCAACTCAAAGAGGCCAACTCAATTGTACGAGTTAAGCCCAAGAGATATAGTCAGGCAGATGAACTCGAGTTCAAAGTCCAACTCAAAGAACTCGAAGAAAAGCAATTAGCTTTCAAAAGCACTGAGGATAACAAAAGTCCTCATAGTAGCCCAGCATTCATGGTAAACAACCACTCTGAACAAAAGAGAGGTAAGCCAAGAATGGTGATTAACTACAAAAGGTTAAACGAATTAACCATCTTTGATGGTTATTTCCTTCCTAATAAGGAATTGCTTATTAACAAAACCCTTAACAAAAAGTGGTTTTCCAAATTTGATTGCAAATCAGGATTTTATCAGATTAAACTAAAAGAATCTGCCAAGCCCTTAACTGCATTCAGCACACCTCAGGGGCAATACATTTGGAATGTAATGCTTATGGGACTAAAAAACGCCCCACAGATTTTCCAAAGAAGAATGGATAATATCTTCAATGAATATTCAGACTTTTGTCTAGTTTATGTTGATGATATTTTGATCTTTTCTTCTAATATTGCAGATCATGCAACCCATCTCATGAAATTCACAGAGAAAAGCCGTAATCACGGGTTAATATTATCAGCCAAAAAAGCTGAAATTGCAAAAGAACAAATTGAGTTTTTAGGTCTAAAAATCGACCATAAGGGTATAGAAATGCAACCCCACATATGTGAAAAAGTTGCCAACTTCCCTGATAAACTCTGCGACCGAAAACAGGTTGAACGTTTCTTAGGATGTATCAATTATGTCAGTGACTTTGTGCCCAACCTAGCATGGCTAAGAGGTCCACTTCAAGATCTTCTTAAGAAAAGATTAAATTTACAATGGCAAGACTACCACACCCATCTTGTCCAACAACTCAAGAAGATGTGTAGTCAATTACCTAGATTGGCCATCCCTGAACCAGGTAATCAACTAATAGTAGAAACAGATACCTCAGACCTTTATTGGGGAGGAGTTCTTAAAGCCAGAAAGGCTGATGACAAAGAACATGTTTGCAGGTACGCTAACGGATGTTTTAAGCCAGCTGAGATTAATTATCACAGCAATGAAAAGGAATTACTCGCCTTAAAACGGAGTTTTGCTAAATTCCATTTCTTTATTTTACATGTAAAGTTCTTAGTCAGAACAGATAACACTAATGTGAAAGCTTACATTTTTAATAAGCTCCCCTGTACCCCTGAGTACAAAAGACGCCATAGATGGCAACAATATTTTCAGGAATATCAATTCGATATTGAACATATAAAAGGTAAGAATAACCATCTTGCTGATTTTCTTAGTAGGGAAGCCAATGGTTGAAGAAGAGACATCTTCAGCAGACGCCAGATCCTTATTGGAAATGGCCATCCACGAATTATGTGTCGCTCATGAACGAATGACACAGATTCAGAAGGAAATTGCAGAGGAAATTAATCCTCGTATCATCCAGGCCTTATCTAGCCTCGATGAAGTAATGGCGTTACAAGCCATTGACTTATCTGATGAAATACATCAGGCCTTTCTTGGAGCATGTGAACGTGCCCAAAAAGGAAAAGGACTCCTGTCCAATAGTCTCCAAGAAGGAGAAGGACTTTTGTCCACACAAGAAATCCCTAAGCCTACTTTCAAAACGAAAGGAAAGGTTCAGGAATGTTCTACCTCCTCAGAAACAGAGGAAGAAAATGACTTCACAGTCATCGTGCCCAAGGCACAAAGGCCTATATTGAATCAGGCTATATCCATGGAACAATACGTTTCATATTCAAAATGGGTTTATACAGCCCAGAGCACTAACAGTCAAATGATTGACACTTCTGGAATTTATCCCAGAATTCATTTTCTCGCAGGAAGTCCTACAGACGACGTTAGCAAGGCAGTCATATTCGGTTTCTGTGCTAGCATTACATGCAGCCCCGGAAACAGAGAAATTCTAGGACTACATAAATCCATAATCGAAGCAGTCAAAAAGTTTCGAAAGAGCTCCAAATCTGATTGGGTAGTATTAAAAATACTATCTGCCAGCCCAGAAGTTCTACCAACTCCGGCACCAGCATGGTTAATTATCCAGCTTTGTACTCCCAACAAGGCTAATTTAAAGTTCAGAAAGAACAAATCCCTTGAAATCCCAGATATTGATGAGGGATGGATCTGTAACAGACGAGCTCTCGGGTTTATCGTCATCTTAAAGAAATTAGAATCTTTAAAAAAAGCCAATAAAGGCTTTATGTATAATTCCCCCAGCAACATTTTTATTTATGCTGAAGGAAATTGAACCCCTAGGTATGATGCTCTGAACAAAATAAGTTCAGAGATTAGCCTAATACATACTTGTAGAATACCAGGGACTCATCATACGCGAAGTCTGCTATGTGGAAATCTCCACGAAGAAAAGACAGCAGGTTGCTGTATTTGTCCTCTCAGGCTCCTATAGAAGGGAAGCGTGTTGGACCCCACAAGAAAGTGCCAAGAAGGTATCATTATCAGCCAGCTGTAAAAGGCACTACTTTATCAAAAGCAACGCCCACTACTGAAGAATCAAAGGATGCTTCAGAAAAGCAAAGGCCAGCATTGCGAGAAAAGGACGTCCACCATTGCAAAGGACAACGCGTTTTCGTACGAAAAGAAAAAACGCATTTCCTACAGTAAAAGCAGGAATCTTCAATAGTGCAAAAGCAAAAGGACGACGCAGGCGCACTATCAACAGTTGAAGCAAATTATGTAATTTTTCTTTTGAAATTTGTATTATTTGCTTTAAGTGATTTGTACGACTGTCGGCTGTGTTGCTCTATATAAGGAGCATGGCCTCATTTGTTAGAGGCATCGAAAGAAGGGAGATCATCTCTATCTAAAAATTCCTAGAGAGAAGATGAAGGTCGAGTGACTACTCCTTTAGGGAGTAGAGTATGTAAATAAAATTAGTGTATAATTATTAGTATTATCAATAAAAGTAGTTTTTATACATCTTGGAGTACAACATTATTCGGTTTGAGAGGAGGGTCTGGAGTGCCTTTGGAATAGCCAGAGAAGTAGCCAAAAGACAGGTGGTCGCCGGCGAAAGAGGCTGAGGTCCAGCAAGGTATTGACCTTATCTCTAACTAATTATGTTCTATGTCAAGATGCATATTTACTACTTAGTTTGATAAGGCTAATAATTATCATTAATTTGTTTATATGCTTGAAACCTATTTTAGTTACCATGAACCCCTTCAGCCCTGAACAACTGCACGCCAAGGCTATAGTTAAAAATGCCTTAGAACGATGCCTTCTAGAGAAGGAAAACAGTGAGTTTATTATTCAGGTCAAAGAGACCTTGATTAACATCAGCAGACGAGGACTAGAACGATTAGGTAATGACTTTTTCGATAATCCTCTAGTACTCGCTAATGGCGAGATAATTATTCCAAGCCCAAGGAGTATCCTTGAAAATGATAATCTTTATCATATTAATGCTATCCATCGCCAAAAGGCTATTCTTGACGGCATTAACAAGGCCTTACTTTCTTTAGACACTTGTCTTAGACGTCATAATCAAAATTATGACTATAGATATCAAGAGTTCCTTAAAAGGAGAAGGACCAATAGGTCTAAAAATAATTCCGCACCCAGTTGAAGCTATGCTCAATAACTGGAAAAAGAAGCTGTCGAAATGGTATCAGAGCCATTCTTCATGTCTCAGACCCAGAGACCAAACAAATTGTCTTAAAACTAAAGATAAAAGATGGATTTATATCTGTCAACAGGCTGAACTTGCCAATAGTCAATGGTATGTACAACCTGACCTAGCAAGCCCTGCTAGAGATTCTTTATCAGGATTAAGTGATGGATAAAGCTGGTAGCAGTTCATCAACTCCATATAAGGAATTGTGGAAGTCCAATTTACAGGGACAAACAATAGATACTAAGTTAAATAGTATCTATGAGGGATTAGGAGAAATCCAGAAATTAATTCTGCATACTCCTAAATCAGAATCTGAACCTCAAATTGTTCGCAGAAGAGTTAGATTTAACCCTTCTATCGACCCTACCAAACCAGGGTATCCTTCAATTTCGAACATGGTTCGAACGTTTATTTCCTTAGAAGAATTAGAGCAAGAATATGCTCAAGCTAATTCTGATGAGGAAGACGAGATCTTAGATAAGATCAATGAACTCCAATTACAATGTAATATGGAGGCTACAGGTGAAGCATCAACAAGTCACCCCATGATTGTACCAGACTCGACGCAGTCTAGTGGTCAAAGTGGTCCAAGTGGTCCAGAGGTAAGACCTGAGAGTCAGACTAATATTGATAGTCAAATAGGAAGTGATGACGAAGAGGAAGCACAACGCTACCGATATCGTCACCCTTCGTCTAGACAAAGACGAGTGGGAAGACCTCATCTATTCCCTCACCCAGGCCATGCCTACCCTTTGAGTAATGCAGGCGCTACCTTAAACATTGACTGTGTTACAAATACAGATGAAGTTATCAAAGAATGGGTAAAAGCCTTACTCATTTATTCTGGTGTCACTAGAACAGATGGTGATGAATTAAAAATTTTCATCCCTTTAACTTTAAGTGGGAAAGTATCTGACTGGTTTACTGCCTTACCTGAAGAAACCAAGGTAAGATATTTAGGTGGGACAACCACTAATGACAATAAAACAATCATTAATACGATTGAGAACGAAATTCGAAGAGAATTTTTGGGAGAAGATTATTCTCAGTATCGTTTAAGAGAAAAACGATTAAAGAGGCAAAAATACCTCACAATGCTTTATAATTTACAGATATGCGATATCAATTATTTTGATGCCTATGTTTGTGAATTTGAAAAGTATTATTACAAAGCTGAAATATCTTCAGCAGCCTCTAATTCGTTAAATTTCCATAACGATATGTTTTTTACTAAATTCCCATTCCCATGGAGTGATTTAATATTTAGTAAATGGAAGGCCGCAGAACGACCTGAAAGAACTGACACATTAGGTGCCAGAATTGAGTTTGCTAGAATAACACTAGCAGATGAATGTGAAAAAGCCTATAAAAGAAAGAGGCTTCAAAAGGACCAAAAGAAGCTGAAATGTAAAGATCAGCTCTATTATCCTAGTAAGTTTGGTTGTCAATTAGACAAATCTACTAAACAGAAAAAGAAGTTTAAGGCCAAAAAGAAACTTGGTAAACGTGTCAAAAAGCACCCTAAACCTTTCAAGAAGAAAAGAAAATTCTTTAAAAAGAAACAAAAGAAAAAGGAAGACAAGAGTTCTTCTAAGCAGATCCAAAAACAAGATTGTAAATGTTGGAACTGCAATGAAAAGGGACATTATGCAAATGAATGCCCCAAGAAAATTAACTTTGCTGGTGTTTGCTCTAATGAGTTATTTGAGCAATTTGCAGGCTACGAAGAAGTAGCATTTTCAGACATAACGTCTGAAGACGAAATTCTCGTCTTAACATATTTATCCAGCAGCTCAGACGATGAGTCAGACTGAAGAGCATTCACAACAAGAGGAAGGTGAATCCTCAGGTACGTATTCAAATGAGATACTTTTTCGATAAAAAGAAGTATCAAAAGATTTTATCTAAAAACCTCAAGATAAATGAGCACGAAGGTTTTAAACGAACCTTATTACAAATTTTCCGTAGAAAGAATATTCAGTACTTTGGTACTAATATTCAGGAAATCCCTATTAGCAGCAATATAGCTGAAGGACAAGTAGAATTGCCCTTAGTAACCATCGAACAGATTAGACAAAAAATCAGGAAAATCCCTGAAAAGGACCGAACTAAGATCGGTTATATCCATTTTGGTGCAGTAAGAATTCATTTGAAAGCCACCTTTCAAAAGGGATTAGACACCCCTATAATTCTTACATTAATGCATAATCGCATTGCAAATCGATCAGAAGCCATAATAGGCATTCTGAAGGGAAACTTGGTTTACCAAAACCTTAGTTTCACCACATACCCAGGGTATAGTATACCCATTCGGGATTTGGACACTAACCGTGCCCTAAATCTCTGTTATCACTTTCAAAGGTCAGACTTACTAGAAAGTCTACACCATTCACCATTTACCATCTATACCATGGTAAGTTACATGCTAAGTAACACTCATATTATTGACCAATTTCTCCAAAAAGACGAAATTGAGTTAGACGATATCTTTTCTGATATCTGTGAAGTCCAAGAGATTTCTAGACCTAAGTTGCAGCCAATCAACGAGTGGCAAATTGATATTAAACAGAAACCACTGTTTAATAGATGCAATAGTATGCAAGGTAGATACTCCGTAGACGGTAGTATTCTACGAAGCTACCCCCTTGAGCGATTGCCAAATCCAAAATTGGCTAATTTCCAAATTGTGAGTAAGATTTACATCACACAATGGAAAGACGGATTAATTTGGATTAATCCTGCCATCCAGCATAACTACGCTAGTCCTGAGATTTATTCTCAAATGCAAGAACATAAACTAACTTATGTTCCTGTACTCTTTGAATCCGTTGAACGGATTATTCATCTGGAAAATCAAGCTTTCAATACTAAAGCTGATTTGCTCTTAGGAATGCGTTTCTTATCAGAAACCATTTATTCCATAACTGAGCATTTTATGACCATTAAGCTCAATGGTATAATTGTTCATGCCAGTAAAGTCCATGAATAAGGTACCATATATTAAGGTACAGTTAGTTTACAGGTTTCATCAACCTGAATGGTTTCACGCCATGATAGACACCGGATCAGATGTCACAATGGCATCCGCCAATTCTTATCCAGAACGATACTGGAAAGACTTGCATAAACCCCTACAGGTGGTTGTAGCATCTGGACAGGTTACTAAACTCACCAAAGCCGTTTTTGGTCAGTTTATAGCTATCCAAGATAGCACAGCAAACCAGTTTAAGGTATTACCACTACCTACTGTAGTAATACAAGCACCTAAAGATGCTACCTATAACCTCCTTTTAGGAGTTGACTTTCTTAATAGATTCAAGGAATATAGCTGTGACCACTCACACATTAGTTTCCTCACCCCATGTGGACATTGGATTAAGTCCCAGCTCATAGCCCATCCTCAGTATCGAGGAACTATCTCATTTCAACCACGCAGCCAGCATGGTGGAGAGCCTAGGCCCAAAAATATAAACCGGCCCAAAAACCTTACAAAAAGGCCCAAAGACCATTCTAAGGTCAAAGCCCAATTGCTAAATGCTCTATCAAACACCCAAAGAGCATTAGAATTTCGGCTAGAAAACGAAGGAAAAACACTTCTACAAGCCCATTTCGATGATAACCCATTGAAATATTGGGACAAGGATAAGTCTTATGCAGACATCCAACTCAAAGAGGCCAACTCAATTGTACGAGTTAAGCCCATGAGATATAGTCAGGCAGATGAACTCGAGTTCAAAGCCCAACTCAAAGAACTCGAAGAAAAGCAATTAGCTTTCAAAAGCACTGAGGATAACAAAAGCCCTCATAGTAGTCCAGCATTCATGGTAAACAACCACTCTGAACAAAAGAGAGGAAAGCCAAGAATGGTGATTAACTACAAAAGGTTAAACGAATTAACCGTCTTTGATGGTTATTTCCTTCCTAATAAGGAATTACTTATCAACAAAACCCTTAACAAAAAGTGGTTTTCCAAATTTGATTGCAAATCAGGATTTTATCAGATCAAACTAAAAGAATCTGCCAAGCCCTTAACTGCATTCAGCACACCTCAGGGGCAATACATTTGGAATGTAATGCCTATGGGACTAAAAAAACGCCCCACAGATTTTCCAAAGAAGAATGGATAATATCTTCAATGAATATTCAGACTTTTGTCTAGTTTATGTTGATGATATCTTGATTTTTTCTTCTAATATTGCAGATCATGCAACTCATCTCATGAAATTCATTGAGAAAAGCCGTAATCACGGGTTAATACTATCAGCTAAAAAAGCTGAGATTGCAAAAGAACAAATCGAGTTTTTAGGTCTAAAGATCGACCATAAGGGTATAGAAATGCAACCCCACATATGTGAAAAAGTTGCCAATTTCCCTGATAACCTCTGCGACCGAAAACAGGTTGAACGTTTCTTAGGATGTATCAATTACGTCAGTGACTTTGTGCCTAACCTAGCATGGCTAAGAGGTCCACTTCAAGATCTTCTTAAGAAAAGATTAAATTTACAATGGCAAGACTATCACACCCATCTTGTCCAGCAACTCAAGAAGATGTGTAGTCAATTACCTAGATTGGCCATCCCTGAACCAGGTGATCAACTAATAGTTAAAACAGATGCCTCAGACCTTTACTGGGGAGGAGTCCTTAAAGCCAGAAAGGCTGATGACAAAGAACATGTTTGCAGGTATGCTAACGGATGTTTTAAGCCAGCTGAGATTAATTATCACAGCAATGAAAAAGAATTACTCGCCTTAAAACGGAGTTTTGCTAAATTCCATTTCTTTATTTTACCTGTAAAGTTCTTAGTCAGAATAGATAACACTAATGTGAAAGCTTACATTTTCAATAAGCTCCCCTGTACCCCCTGAGTACAAGAGACGCCATAGATGGCAACAATATTTTCAGGAATATCAATTCGATATTGAACATATAAAAGGTAAGAATAACCATCTTGCTGATTTTCTTAGCAGGGAAGCCAATGGTTGAAGAAGAGACATCTTCAGCAGATGCCAGATCCTTATTGGAAATGGCCATCCACGAATTATGTGTCGCTCATGAACGAATGACACAAATCCAGAAGGAAATTGAAGAGGAAATTAATCCTCGTATCATCCAGGCCTTATCTAGCCTCGATGAAGTAATGGCGTTACAAGCCATTGACTTATCTGATGAAATACATCAGGCCTTTCTTGGAGCATGTGAACGTGCCCAGAAAGGAAAAAGACTCGTGTCCGATAGTCTCCAAGAAGGAGAGGGACTTTTGTCCACACAAGAAATCCCTAAGCCTACTTTCAAAACGAAAGGAAAGGTTCAGGAATGTTCTACCTCCTCAGAAACAGAGGAAGAAAATGACTTCACAGTCATCGTGCCCAAGGCACAAAGGCTTATATTGAATCAGGCTATATCCATGGAACAATACGTTTCATATTCAAAATGGGTTTATACAGCCCAGAGCACTAACAGTCAAATAATTGACACTTCTGGAATTTATCCCAGAATTCATTTTCTTGCAGGAAGTCCTACAGACGACATTAGCAAGGCAGTCATGTTCGGTTTCTGTGCTAGCATTACATGCAGCCCCGGAAACAGAGAAATTTTAGGACTACATAAGTCCATAATCGAAGCAGTCAAAAAGTTTCGAAAAAGCTCCAAATCTGATTGGGTAGTATTAAAAATACTATCTGCCAGTCCAGAAGTTCTACCGACTCCAGCACCAGCATGGTTAATTATCCAGCTTTGTACTCCCAACAAGGCCAATCTAAAGTTCAGAAAGAACAAATCTCTTGAAATCCCAGATATTGATGAGGGATGGATCTGTAACAGACGAGCTCTTGGGTTTATCGTCATCTTAAAGAAGTTAGAATCTTTAAGGAAAGCCAACAGAGGCTTTATGTATAATTCCCCCAGCAACATTTTTATTTATGCTGAAGGAAATTGTACCCCTAGGTATGATGCCCTAAACAAAATAAGTTCAGGGATTAGCCTAATACATACTTGTAGAATACCAGGGACTCATCATACGCGAAGTCTACTATGTGGAAATCTCCATGAAGAAAAGACAGCAGGTTGCTGTATTTGCCCTCTCAGACTTCTATAGAAAGGAAGCGTGTTGGACCCCACAAGAAAGAACCAAGACGGTATCATTATCAGCCAGCTGTGAAAGGCACTATCAAAAGCAGCGCCCACTACTGAAGAATCAAAAGGACGCTTCGTGATTAAGAAAAGCAAAGGACAGCGTGCTTCAGAAAAGCAAAGGCCAGCATTGCGAGAAAAGGACGTCCACCAGTGCAAAGGACAACGCGTTTTCATAAAGAAAAGACGCATTTCCTACAGTAAAAGCAGGAATCTTCAACAGTGCAAAAGCAAAAAGACGACGCAGGCGCACTATCACCAACAGTAAAAGCAAATTATGTAATTTTTCTTTTGAAATTTGTACTATTTGCTTTAGGTGATTTGTACGATTGTCGGTCGTGTTGCTTTATATAAGGAGCATTGCCTCCTTGTTAGAGGGATCGAAAAACGGAGGAGAAAAAAGAGAGAGCATCTCTATCTAAAGTTTCTAGAGAGAAGATGAAGGTCGAGTGACTACTCCTTTAGGGAGTAGAGTATGTAAATAAAATTAGTGTATAATTATTAGTATTATCAATAAAAGTAGTTTTTATACATCTTGGAGTACAACATTATTCGGTTTGAGAGGAGGGTCTGGAGTGCCTTTGGAATAGCCAGAGAAGTAGCCAAAAGACAGGTGGTCGCCGGCGAAAGAGGCTGAGGTCCAGCAAGGTATTGACCTTATCTCTAACTAATTATGTTCTATGTCAAGATGCATATCTACTACTTAGTTTGATAAGGCTAATAATTATCATTAATTTGTTTATATGCTTGAAACCTATTTTAGTTACCATGAACCCCTTCAGCCCTGAACAACTGCACGCCAAAGCTATAGTTAAAAACGCTTTAGAACGATGCCTTCTAGAGAAGGAAAACAGTGAGTTTATTATTCAGGTCAAAGAGACCTTGATTAACATCAGCAGACGAGGACTAGAACGATTTGGTAATGACTTTTTCGATAATCCTCTAGTACTCGCTAATGGCGAGATAATTATTCCAAGCCCAAGGAGTATCCTTGAAAATGATAATCTTTATCATATTAATGCTATCCATCGCCAAAAGGCTATTCTTGACGGCATTAACGAGGCCTTACTTTCTTTAGACACTGGTCTTAGACGTCATAATCAAAATTATGACTATAGATATCAAGAGTTCCTTAAAAGGAGAAGGACCAATAGGTCTAAAAATAATTCCGCACCCAGTTGTAGCTATGCTCAATAACTGGAAAAAGAAGCTGCTCTTATAGGAAATGCGTTTCTTATCAGAAATCATTTATTCCATAACTGAGCATTTTATGACCATTAAGCTCAATGGTATAATTGTTCATGCCAGTAAAGTCCATGAATAAGGTGCCATATATTAAGGTACAGTTAGTTTACAGGTTTCATCAACCTGAATGGTTTCACGCCATGATAGACACCGGATCAGATGTCACAATGGCATCCGCCAATTCTTATCCAGAACGATCCTGGAAAGACTTGCATAAACCCCTACAGGTGGTTGTAGCATCTGGACAGGTTACTAAACTCACCAAAGCCGTTTTTGGTCAGTTTATAGCTATCCAAGATAGCACAACAAACCAGTTTAAGGTATTACCACTACCGACTGTAGTAATACAAGCACCTAAAGATGCTACCTATAACCTCCTTTTAGGAGTTGACTTTCTTCATAGATTCAAAGAATATAGCTGTGACCACTCACACATTAGTTTCCTCACCCCATGTGGACATTGGATTAAGTCCCAGCTTGTAGCCCATCCTCAGTATCGAGGAACTATCGCATTTCAACCACGCAGCCAGCATGGTGGAGAGCCTAGGCCCAAAAATATAAACCGGCCCAAGATGTATAAAAACTACTTTTATTGATAATACTAATAATTATACACTAATCTTGTTTACATACTCTACTCCCTAAAGGAGTAGTTACTCTACCTTCATTCTCTCTCTAAGATTTTTTAGTTAGAGATGCTCTCTCCGTTTTTCGATACCTCTAACAAATGAGGCAATGCTCCTTATATAGAGCAACACGACCGATAATCGTACAAATCACCTAAAGCAACTAGTACAAATTTCAAAAGAAAAATTACATAATTTGCTTTTACTGTTGGTGATAGTGCGCCTGCGTCGTCCTTTTGCTTTTACACTGTTGAAGATTCCTGCTTTTACTGTAGGAAATGCGTCTTTTCTTTATGAAAACGCGTTGTCCTTTGCACTGGTGGACGTCCTTTTCTCGCAATGCTGGCCTTTGCTTTTCTGAAGCACGCTGTCCTTTGCTTTTCTTAATCACGAAGCGTCCTTTTGATTCTTCAGTAGTGGGCGCTGCTTTTGATAGTGCCTTTCACAGCTGGCTGATAATGATACCGTCTTGGTTCTTTCTTGTGGGGTCCAACACGCTTCCTTTCTATAGAAGTCTGAGAGGGCAAATACAGCAACCTGCTGTCTTTTCTTCATGGAGATTTCCACATAGTAGACTTCGCGTATGATGAGTCCCTGGTATTCTACAAGTATGTATTAGGCTAATCCCTGAACTTATTTTGTTTAGGGCATCATACCTAGGGGTACAATTTCCTTCAGCATAAATAAAAATGTTGCTGGGGGAATTATACATAAAGCCTCTGTTGGCTTTCCTTAAAGATTCTAACTTCTTTAAGATGACGATAAACCCAAGAGCTCGTCTGTTACAGATCCATCCCTCATCAATATCTGGGATTTCAAGAGATTTGTTCTTTCTGAACTTTAAATTGGCCTTGTTGGGAGTACAAAGCTGGATAATTAACCATGCTGGTGCTGGAGTTGGTAGAACTTCTGGGCTGGCAGATAGTATTTTTAATACTACCCAATCAGATTTGGAGCTCTTTCAAAACTTTTTGACTGCTTCGATTATGGACTTATGTAGTCCTAGAATTTCTCTGTTTCCGGGGCTGCATGTAATGCTAGCACAAAAACCGAACATGACTGCCTTGCTAACGTCGTCTGTAGGACTTCCTGCAAGAAAATGAATTCTGGGATAAATTCCAGAAGTGTCAATCATTTGACTGTTAGTGCTCTGGGCTGTATAAACCCATTTTGAATATGAAACGTATTGTCCCATGGATATAGCCTGATTCAATATAGGCCTTTGTGCCTTGGGCACGATGACTGTGAAGTCATTTTCTTCCTCTGTTTCTGATGAGGTAGAACATTCCTGAACCTTTCCTTTCGTTTTGAAAGTAGGCTTAGGGATTTCTTGTGTGGACAAAAGTCCCTCTCCTTCTTGGAGACTATCGGACATGAGTCCTTTTCCTTTTTGGGCGCGTTTACATGCTCCAAGAAAGGCCTGATGTATTTCATCAGATAAGTCAATGGCTTGTAACGCCATTACTTCATCGAGGCTGGATAAGGCCTGGATGATACGAGGATTAATTTCCTCTGCAATTTCCTTCTGGATTTGTGTCATTCGTTCATGAGCGACACACAATTCATGGATGGCCATTTCCAATAAGGATCTGGCGTCAGATGAAGATGTCTCTTCCTCAACCATTGGCTTCCCTGCTAAGAAAATCAGCAAGATGGTTATTCTTACCTTTTATATGTTCAATATCGAATTGATATTCCTGAAAATATTGTTGCCATCTATGGCGTCTCTTGTACTCAGGGGGTACAGGGGAGCTTATTGAAAATGTAAGCTTTCACATTAGTGTTATCTATTCTGACTAAGAACTTTACAGGTAAAATAAAGAAATGGAATTTAGCAAAACTCCGTTTTAAGGCGAGTAATTCTTTTTCATTGCTGTGATAATTAATCTCAGCTGGCTTAAAACATCCATTAGCATACCTGCAAACATGTTCTTTGTCATCAGCCTTTCTGGCTTTAAGGACTCCTCCCCAGTAAAGGTCTGAGGCATCTGTTTCAACTATTAGTTAATCACCTGGTTCAGGGATGGCCAATCTAGGTAATTGACTACACATCTTTTTGAGTTGTTGGACAAGATGGGTGTGGTAGTCTTGCCATTGTAAATTTAATCTTTTCTTAAGAAGATCTTGGAGTGGACCTCTTAGCCATGCTAGGTTAGGCACAAAGTCACTGACATAATTGATACATCCTAAGAAACGTTCAACCTGTTTTCGGTCGCAGAGTTTATCGGGGAAATTGGCAACTTTTTCACATATGTGGGGTTGCATTTCTATACCCTTATGGTCGATCTTTAGACCTAAAAACTCGATTTGTTCTTTTGCAATCTCAGCTTTTTTAGCTGATAGTATTAATCTGTGATTACGGCTTTTCTCAATGAATTTCATGAGATGAGTTGCATGATCTGCAATATTAGAAGAAAAGATCAAGATATCATCAACATAAACTAGACAAAAGTCAGAATATTCATTGAAGATATTATCCATTCTTCTTTGGAAAATCTGTGGGGCGTTTTTTTGTCCCATAGGCATTACATTCCAAATGTATTGCCCCTGAGGTGTGCTGAATGCAGTTAAGGGCTTGGCAGATTCTTTTAGTTTGATCTGATAAAATCCTGATTTGCAATCAAATTTGGAAAACCACTTTTTGTTAAGGGTTTTGTTGATAAGCAATTCCTTATTAGGAAGGAAATAACCATCAAAGACGGTTAATTCGTTTAACCTTTTGTAGTTAATCACCATTCTTCGCTTACCTCTCTTTTGTTCAGAGTGGTTGTTTACCATGAATGCTGGACTACTATGAGGACTTTTGTTATCCTCAGTGCTTTTGAAAGCTAATTGCTTTTCTTCGAGTTCTTTGAGTTGGACTTTGAACTCGAGTTCATCTGCCTGACTATATCTCATGGGCTTAACTCGTTCAATTGAGTTGGCCTCTTTGAGTTGGATGTCTGCATAAGACTTATCCTTGTCCCAATATTTCAATGGGGTGTCATCGAAATGGGCTTGTAGAAGTGTTTTTACTTCGTTTTCTAGCCGAAATTCTAATGCTCTTTGGGGGTTTGATAGAGCATTTAGCAATTGGGCTTTGACCTTAGAATGGTCTTTGGGCCTTTTTGTAAGGTTTTTGGGCCGGTTTATATTTTTGGGCCTAGGCTCTCCACCATGCTGGCTGCGTGGTTGAAATGAGATAGTTCCTCGATACTGAGGATGGGCTATGAGCTGGGACTTAATCCTATGTCCACTTGGGGTGAGGAAACTAATGTGTGAGTGGTCACAGCTATATTCCTTGAATCTATTAAGAAAGTCAACTCCTAAAAGGAGGTTATAGGTAGCATCTTTAGGTGCTTGTATTACTATAGTAGGTAGTGGTAATACCTTAAACTGGTTTGCTGTGCTATCTTGGATAGCTATAAACTGACCAAAAACGGCTTTGGTGAGTTTAGTAACCTGTCCAGATGCTACAACCACCTGTAGGGGTTTATGTAAGTCTTTCCAGTATCGTTCTGGATAAGAATTGGCGGATGCCATTGTGACATCTGATCTGGTGTCGATCATGGCGTGAAACCATTCAGGTTGATGAAACCTGTAAACTAACTGTACCTTAATATATGGTACCTTATTCATGGACTTTACTGGCATGAACAATTATACCATTGAGCTTAATGGCCATAAAATGCTCAGTTATGGAATAAATGATTTTTCTGATTAATAAACGCATTCCTAAGAGCAGCTCTTCTTTTTCCAGTTATTGAGCATAGCTACAACTGGGTGCGGAATTATTTTTAGACCTATTGGTCCTTCTCCTTTTAAGGAACTCTTGGTATTTATAGTCATAATTTTGATTATGACGTCTGAGACAAGTGTCTAAAGAAAGTAAGGCCTCGTTAATGCCGTCAAGAATAGCCTTTTGGCGGTGGATAACATTAATATGATAAAGATTATCATTTTCAAGGATACTCCTTGGGCTTGGAATAATTATCTCGCCATTAGCGAGCACTAGAGGATTATCGAAAAAGTCATTCCCTAATCGTTCTAGTCCTCTTCTGCTGATGTTAATCAAGGTCTCTTTGACCTGTATAATAAACTCACTGTTTTCCTTCTCTAGAAGGCATCGTTCTAAGGCATTTTTAACTATAGCCTTGGCGTGTAGTTGTTCAGGGCTAAAGGGGTTCATCTTAACTAAAATAGGTTTCAAGCATATAAACAAATTAATGATAATTATTAGTCTTATCAAACTAAGTAGTAAATATGCATCTTGACATAGAACATAATTAGTTAGAGATAAGGTCAATACCTTGCTGGACCTCAGCCTCTTTCGCCGGCGACCACCTGTCTTTTGGCTACTTCTCTGGCTATTCCAAAGGCACTCCAGACCCTCTTCTCAAACCGAATAATGTTGTACACCAAGATATATAAAAACTACTTTTATTGATAATACTAATAATTATACACTAATTTTGTTTACATACTCTACTCCCTAAAGGAGTAGTTACTCGACCTTCATTTTCTCCCTAGAAATTTTAGATAGAGATGCTCTCTCCGTTTTTCGATGCCTCTAACAAATGAGGCCATGCTCCTTATATAGAGCAACACAGCCAACAGTCGTACAAATCACTTAAAGCAAATAGTACAAATTTCAAAAGAAAAATTACATAATTTGCTTCAACTGTTGATAGTGCGCCTGCGTCGTCCTTTTGCTTTTGCACTATTGAAGATTCCTGCTTTTACTGTAGGAAATGCGTTTTTTCTTTACGTACGAAAACGCGTTGTCCTTTGCACTGGTGGACGTCCTTTTCTCGCAATGCTGGCCTTTGCTTTTCTGAAGCACGCTGTCCTTTGCTTTTCTTAATCACGAAGCGTCATTCTGCTTCTTCAGTAGTGGGTGCTGCTTTTGATAAAGTAGTACCTTTTACAGCTGGCTGATAATAATACCTTCTTAGGTATTTTCTTGTGGGGTCCAACACGCTTCCTTTCTATAGAAGCCTGAGAGGGCAAATACAGCAACCTGCTGTCTTTTCTTCGTGGAGATTTCCACATAGCAGACTTCGCGTATGATGAGTTCCTGGTATTCTACAAGTATGTATTAGGCTAATCCCTGAACTTATTTTGTTTAGAGCATCATACCTAGGGGTACAATTTCCTTCAGCATAAATAAAAATGTTGCTGGGGGAATTATACATAAAGCCTTTGTTGGCTTTTCTTAAAGATTCTAATTTCTTTAAGATGACGATAAACCCGAGAGCTCGTCTGTTACAGATCCATCCCTCATCAATATCTGGGATTTCAAGGGATTTGTTCTTTCTGAACTTTAAATTGGCCTTGTTGGGAGTACAAAGCTGGATAATTAACCATGCTGGTGCTGGAGTTGGTAGAACTTCTGGGCTGGCAGATAGTATTTTTAATACTACCCAATCAGATTTGGAGCTCTTTCGAAACTTTTTGACTGCTTCGATTATGGACTTATGTAGTCCTAGAATTTCTCTGTTTCCGGGGCTGCATGTAATGCTAGCACAGAAACCGAACATGACTGCCTTGCTAACGTCGTCTGTAGGACTCCCTGCAAGAAAATGAATTCTGGGATAAATTCCAGAAGTGTCAATCATTTGACTGTTAGTGCTCTGGGCTGTATAAACCCATTTTGAATATGAAACGTATTGTTCCATGGATATAGCCTGATTCAATATAGGCTTTTGTGCCTTGGGCACGATGACTGTGAAGTCATCTTCTTCCTCTGTTTCTGAGGAGGTAGAACATTCCTGAACCTTTCCTTTCGTTTTGAAAGTAGGCTTAGGGATTTCTTGTGTGGACAAAAGTCCCTCTCCTTCTTGGAGACTATCGGACACGAGTCCTTTTCCTTTTTGGGCACGTTCACATGCTCCAAGAAAGGCCTGATGTGTTTCATCAGATAAGTCAATGGCTTGTAACGCCATTACTTCATCGAGGCTAGATAAGGCCTGGATGATACGAGGATTAATTTCCTCTGCAATTTCCTTCTGGATTTGTGTCATTCGTTCATGAGCGACACATAATTCATGGATGGCCATTTCCAATAAGGATCTGGCGTCTGCTGAAGATGTCTCTTCTTCAACCATTGGCTTCCCTGCTAAGAAAATCAGCAAGATGGTTATTCTTACCTTTTATATGTTCAATATCGAATTGATATTCCTGAAAATATTGTTGCCATCTATGGCGTCTCTTGTACTCAGGGGTACAGGGGAGCTTATTAAAAATGTAAGCTTTCACATTAGTGTTATCTGTTCTGACTAAGAACTTTACAGGTAAAATAAAGAAATGGAATTTAGCAAAACTCCGTTTTAAGGCGAGTAATTCCTTTTCATTGCTGTGATAATTAATCTCAGCTGGCTTAAAACATCCGTTAGCATACCTGCAAACATGTTCTTTGTCATCAGCCTTTCTGGCTTTAAGGACTCCTCCCCAGTAAAGGTCTGAGGCATCTGTTTCAACTATTAGTTGATCACCTGGTTCAGGGATGGCCAATCTAGGTAATTGCCTACACAACTTCTTGAGTTGTTGGACAAGATGGGTGTGGTAGTCTTGCCATTGTAAATTTAATCTTTTCTTAAGAAGATCTTGAAGTGGACCTTTTAGCCATGCTAGGTTAGGCACAAAGTCACTGACATAATTGATACATCCTAAGAATCGTTCAACCTGTTTTCGGTCGCAGAGTTTATCAGGGAAGTTGGCAACTTTTTCACATATGTGGGGTTGCATTTCTATACCCTTATGGTCGATTTTTAGACCTAAAAACTCGATTTGTTCTTTTGCAATCTCAGCCTTTTTAGCTGATAGTATAAACCCGTGATTACGGCTTTTCTCAATGAATTTCATGAGATGAGTTGCATGATCTGCAATATTAGAAGAAAAGATTAAGATATCATCAACATAAACTAGACAAAAGTCTGAATATTCATTGAAGATATTATCCATTCTTCTTTGGAAAATCTGTGGGGCGTTTTTTAGTCCCATAGGCATTACATTCCAAATGTATTGCCCCTGAGGTGTGCTGAATGCAGTTACGGGCTTGGCAGATTCTTTTACTTTAATCTGATAAAATTCCGATTTGCAATCAAATTTGGAAAACCACTTTTTGTTAAGGGTTTTGTTGATAAGCAATTCCTTATTAGGAAGGAAATAACCATCAAAGACGGTTAATTTGTTTAACCTTTTGTAGTTAATCACCATTCTTGGCTTACCTCTCTTTTGTTCAGAGTGGTTGTTTACCATGAATGCTGGACTACTATGAGGACTTTTGTTATCCTCAGTGCTTTTAAAAGTTAGTTGCTTTTCTTCGAGTTCTTTGAGTTGGACTTTGAACTCGAGTTCATCTGCCTGACTATATCTCATGGGCTTAACTCGTACAATTGAGTTGGCCTCTTTGAGTTGGATGTCTGCATAAGATTTATCCTTGTCCCAATACTTCAATGGGTTGTCATCGAAATGGGCTTGTAGAAGTGTTTTTACTTCGTTCTCTAGCCGAAATTCTAATGCTCTTTGGGTGTTTGATAGAGCATTTAGTAATTGGGCTTTGACCTTAGAATGGTCTTTGGGCCTTTTTGTAAGGTTTTTGGGCCGGTTTATATTTTTGGGCCTAGGCTCTCCACCATGCTGGCTGCGCGGTTGAAATGAGATAGTTCCTCGATACTGAGGATGGGCTATGAGCTGGGACTTGATCCAATGTCCACATGGGGTGAGGAAACTAATGTGTGAATGGTCACGGCTATATTCCTTGAATCTATTAAGAAAGTCAACTCCTAAGAGGAGGTTATAGGTAGCATCTTTAGGTGCTTGTATTACTACAGTAGGTAGTGGTAATACCTTGAACTGGTTTTCTGTGCTATCTTGGATGGCTATAAACTGACCAAAAACGGCTTTGGTGAGTTTAGTAACCTGTCCAGATGCTACAACCACCTGTAGGGGTTTATGCAAGTCTTTCCAGTATCGTTCTGGATAAGAATTGGGGGATGCCATTGTGACATCTGATCCGGTGTCTATCATGGCATGAAACCATTCAGGTTGATGAAACCTGTAAACTAACTGTACCTTGATATATGGTACTTTATTCATGGACTTTACTGACATGAATAATTATACCATTGAGCTTAATGGTCATAAAATGCTCACTTATGGAATAAATGGTTTCTGATAAGAAACGCATTCCTAAGAGCAAATCAGCTTTAGTATTGAAAGCTTGATTTTCAAGATGAATAATCTGTTCAACGGATTCAAAGAGCACAGGAACATAAGTTAGTTTATGTTCTTGCATTTGAGAATAAATCTCAGGACCAGCGTAGTTATGCTGAATGGCTGGATTAATCCAAATTAATACGTCTTTCCACTGTGTGATGTAAATCTTACTCACAATTTGGAAATTAGCCAATTTTGGATTTGGCAATCGCTCAAGGGGTTAGCTTCGTAGAATACTACCGTCTACGGAGTATCTACCTTGCATACTGTTGCACCTATTAAACAGTGGTTTCTGTTTAATATCAATCTGCCACTCTTTGATTGGCTGCAACTTAGGTCGAGAAATCTCTTGGACTTCACAGATATCAGAAAAGATATCGTCTAACTCAATTTCGTCTTTTTGGAGAAATTGGTCAATAACATGAGTGTTACTTAGCATGTAACTTACCATGGTATAGATGGTAAATGGTGAATGGTGTAGACTTTCTAGTAAGTCTGACCTTTGAAAGTGATAACAGAGATTTAGGGCACGGTTAGTGTCTAAATCCCTAATGGGTATACTATACCCTGGGTAAGTAGTGAAACTAAGGTTTTGGTAAACCAAGTTTCCCTTCAGAATGCCTATTATGGCTTCTGATCGATTTGCAATGCGATTATGCATTAATGTAAGAATTATAGGGGTGTCTAATCCCTTTTGAAAGGTGGCTTTCAAATGAATCCTTACTGCACCAAAATGGATATAGCCGATCTTAGTTCGGTCCTTTTCAGGGATTTTCTTGATTTTTTGTCTAATCTGTTCGATGGTTACTAAGGGCAATTCTACTTGTCCTTCAGCTATATTGCTGCTAATAGGGGTTTCCTGAATATTAGTACCAAAGTACTGAATATTCCTTCTACGGAAAATTTGTAATAAGGTTCGTTTAAAACCTTCATGCTCGTTTATCTTGAGATTTTTAGATAAAATCTTTTGATACTTCTTTTTATCGAAAAGTAACTCATTAGAGTACGTACCTGAGGATTCACCTTCCTCTTGTTGTGAATGCTCTTCAGTCTGACTCATCGTCTGAGCTGCTGGATAAATATGTTAGGACGAGGATCTCATCGTCAGACGTTATGTCTGAAAATGCTACTTCTTCGTAGCCTGCAAATTGCTCAAATAACTCATTAGAGCAAACACCTGCAAAGTTAATTTTCTTGGGGCATCCATTTGCATAATGTCCCTTTTCATTGCAGTTCCAACACTTACAATCCTGTTTTTGGATTTGTTTAGAAGAACTCTTGCCTTCTTTTCTTTTTTGTTTCTTTTTAAAGAATTTTCTTTTCTTCTTGAAAGGTTTAGGGTGCTTCTTGACACGTTTACCAAGTTTCTTTTTGGCCTTAAACTTTTTTTTCTGTTTAGTAGATTTGTCTAATTGACAACCAAACTTACTAGGATAATAGAGCTGATCTTTACATTTCAGCTTCTTCTGATCCTTTTGAAGCCTCTTTCTTTTATAGGCTTTTTCACATTCATCTGCTAGTGTTACTCTAGCAAACTCAATTCTGGCACCTAATGTGTCAGTTCTTTCAGGTCGTTCGGCGGCCTTCCATTTACTAAATATTAAATCACTCCATGGGAATGGTAATTTAGTAAAAAACATATCGTTATGAAAATTTAACGAATTAGAGGCTGCTAAAGATATTTCGGCTTTGTAATAATACTTTTCAAATTCACAAACATAGGCATCAAAATAATTGATGTCGCATATCTGTAAAGCATCGTGAGGTATTTTTGCCTCTTTAATCGTTTTTCTCTTAAACGATACTGAGAATAATCTTCTCCCAAAAATTCTCTTCGAATTTCGTTCTCAATCGTATTAATGATTGTTTTATTGTCATTAGTGGTTGTCCCACCTAAATATCTTACCTTGGTTTCTTCAGGTAAGGCAGTAAACCAGTCGGATACTTTCCCACTTAAAGTTAAAGGGATGAAAATTTTTAATTCATCACCATCTGTTCTAGTGACACCAGAATAAATGAGTAAGGCTTTTACCCATTCCTTGATGACTTCGTCTGTATTTGTAACACAGTCAATATTCAAGGTAGCGCCTGCATTACTCAAAGGGTAAGCATGGCCTGGGTGAGGGAATAGATGAGGTCTTCCCACTCGTCTTTGTCCAGGCGATGGGTGACGATATCGGTAGCGTTGTGCTTCCTCTTCGTCATCACTTCCCATTTGACTATCAAGATTAGTCTGACTCTCAGGTCTTACCTCTGGACCACTTGGACCACTTGGACCACTTGACTGGGTCGAGTCTGGTACAATCATAGGGTGACTAGCTGATGCTTCACCTGTAGCTTCCATATTACATTGTAATTGGAGTTCATTGATCTTTTCTAGTCATGGGGTGACTAGATGATGCTTCACCTGTAGCTTCCATATTACATTGTAATTGGAGTTCATTGATCTTTTCTAAGATCTCATCTTCCTCATCAGAATTAGCTTGAGCATATTCTTACTCTAATTCTTCTAAAGAAATGAAAGTTCGAACCATGTTCGAAATTGAAGGATACCCTGGTTTGGTAGGGTCAATAGAACGGTTAAATTTAACTCTTCTTCGAACAATTTGTTGTTCCGGCTCTGGTTTAGGAGTATGCAGAATTAATTTCTGGATTTCTCCTAATCCTTCGTAGATACTGTTTAGCTTAGTATCTATTGTTTGTCCTTGTAAATTGGACTTCTATAATTCCTTATAAGGTGGTGATGAACTGCTACTGGCTTTATCCATCACTCAATCCAGATAAAGAATCTCTAGCAGGGCTTGCTAGGTCAGGTTGTACATACCATTGACTATTGGCCAGTTCAGCCTGTTGACAGATATAAATCCATCTTTCGTCTTTAGTTTTAAGACAATTTGTTTGGTCTCTGGGTCTGAGACATGAAGAATGGCTCTGATACCATTTCGACAGCTTCTTTTTCCAGTTATTGAGCCTAGCTACAACTGGGTGCGGAATTATTTTTAGACCTATTGGTCCTTCTTCTTTTAAGAAACTCTTGATATCTATAGTCATAATTTTGGCTATGACGTCTAAGACAAGTGTCTAAAGAAACTAAGGCCTCGTTAATGCCGTCAAGAATAGCCTTTTGGCGGTGGATAGCATTAATATGATAAAGATTATCATTTTCAAGGATACTCCTTGGGCTTGGAATAATTATCTCGCCATCAGCGAGTACCAGAGGATTATCGAAAAAGTCATCACTTAATCGTTCTAGTCCTCGTCTGCTAATGTTAAGCAGGGTCTCTTTGACCTGAATAATAAACTCACTATTTTCCTTCTCTAGAAGGCATCGTTCTAAGGCATTTTTAACTATAGCCTTGGCATACAGTTGTTCAGGGCTGAAGGAGTTCATGATAACTAAAATAGGTTTCAAGCATATAAACAAATTAATGATAATTATTAGTCTTATCAAACTAAGTAGTAAATATGCATCCTGACATAGAACATAATTAGTTAGAGATAAGATCAATACCTCGCTGGACCTCAGCCTCTTTCGCCGGCGACCACCTGTCTTTTGGCTACTTCTCTGGCTATTCCAAAGGTACTCCAGACCCTTTTCTCAAACCAAATAATGTTGTGCACCAAGATATATAAAAACTACTTTTATTGATAATACTAATAATTACACACTAATCTTGCTTACATACTCTACTGCCTAAAGGAGTAGCTACTCTACCTTCATTCTCTCTCTAAGATTTTTAGTTAGAGATGCTCTCTCTCCTTTTCGATACCTCTAACAAATGAGGCAATGCTCCTTATATAGAGCAACACGACCGACAAAAGTACCAATCACCTAAAGCAAATAGTACAAATTTCAAAAGAAAAATTACATAATATGCTTTTACTGTTGGTGATAGTGCGCCTTTTGAAAATGCGTCGTCCTTTTGCTTTTGCACTGTTGAAGATTCCTGCTTTTACTGTAGGAAATGCGTTCTTTCTTTTCGTACGAAGACGCGTTGTCCTTTGCAATGTGGACGTTTTTGCAGTAGTGGCATCTGCTTTTCTTAATCACGAAGCACTGCTTTTCAGTAGTGGGTGATAAAATAATGCCTTTTAACAGCTGGCTGAAAATGATACCTTCTGGGTATTTCCTGTGGGGTCCATCATGCTTCCTTCTCATAGAAGCCTTAGGGGACAAATGCAGCAACCTGCTGTCTTTTCCTCGTGGATATTTCCATATAGCAGACTTCGCGTATGATGAGTTCCTAGTATTCTACAAGTATGTATTAGGCTAATCCCTGAACTTATTTTGTTTAGGGCATCATACCTAGGAGTACAATTTCCTTCAGCATAGATAAAAATGTTGCTGGGGGAATTATACATGAAGCCTTTGTTGGCTTTTCTTAAAGACTCTAATTTCTTTAAGATGACTATAAACCCGAGAGCTCGTCTGTTACAGATCCATCCCTCATCAATATCTGGGATTTCAAGGGATTTGTTCTTTCTGAACTTTAAATTGGCCTTGTTGGGAGTACAAAGCTGGATAATTAACCATCCTGGCGCTGGAGTTGGCAGAACTTCTGGGCTGGCTGATAGTACTTTTAATACTACCCAATCAGATTTGGAGCTCTTTCGAAACTTTTTGACAGCTTCGATTATGGACTTATGTAGTCCTAGAATTTCTCTGTTTCCGGGGCTGCATGTAATGCTAGCACAAAAACCGAACATGACTGCCTTGCTAACGTCGTCTGTAGGACTTCCTGCAAGGAAATGAATTCTGGGGTAGATCCCAGAAGTGTCAATCATTTGACTTTTAGTATTCTGGGCCGTATAAACCCATTTTGAATATGAAACGTATTGTTCCATGGATATAGCCTGATTCAATATAGGCTTTTGTGCCTTGGGCACGATGACTGTGAAGTCATCTTCTTCCTCTGTTTCTGAGGAGGTAGAACATTCCTGAACCTTTCCTTTCGTTTTGAAAGTAGGCTTAGGGATTTCTTGTGTGGACAAAAGTCCCTCTCCTTCTTGGAGACTATCGGACACGAGTCCTTTTCCTTTTTGGGCACGTTCACATGCTCCAAGAAAGGCCTGATGTGTTTCATCAGATAAGTCAATGGCTTGTAACGCCATTACTTCATCTAGGCTAGATAAGGCCTGGATGATACGAGGATTAATTTCCTCTGCAATTTCCTTCTGGATTTGTGTCATTCGCTCATGAGCGACACATAATTCATGGATGGCCATTTCCAATAAGGATCTGGCGTCAGCTGAAGATGTCTCTTCCTCAACCATTGGCTTCCCTGCTAAGAAAATCAGCAAGATGATTATTCTTGCCTTTTATATGTGCAATATCGAATTGATATTCCTGAAAATATTGTTGCCATCTATGGCGTCTTTTGTACTCAGGGGTACAGGGGAGCTTATTAAAAATATAAGCTTTAACATTGGTGTTATCAGTCCTAACTAAGAACTTTACAGGTAAAATAAAGAAATGGAATTTAGCAAAACTCCGTTTTAAGGCGAGTAATTCCTTTTCATTGCTGTGATAATTAATCTCAGCTGGTTTAAAGCAACCGTTAGCATACCTGCAAATGTGTTCTTTGTCATCAGCCTTTCTGGCTTTAAGGACTCCTCCCCAGTAAAGGTCTGAGGCATCTGTTTCAACTATTAGTTGATCACCTGGTTCAGGGATGGCCAATCTAGGTAATTGCCTACACAACTTCTTGAGTTGTTGGACAAGGTGAGTGTGATAGTCTTGCCATTGTAAATTCAATCTTTTCTTAAGAAGATCTTGAAGTGGACCTCTTAGCCATGCTAGGTTAGGCACAAAGTCACTGACATAGTTGATACATCCTAAGAATCGTTCAACCTGTTTTCGGTCGCAGAGTTTATCAGGGAAGTTGACAACCTTTTCACATATGTGGGGTTGCATTTCTATACCCTTATGGTCGATTTTTAGACCTAAAAACTCAATTTGCTCTTTTGCAATCTCAGCTTTTTTGGCTGATAATATTAACCCGTGATTACGGCTTTTCTCTATGAATTTCATGAGATGGGTTGCATGATCTGCAATGCTATAGAAGAAAAGATCAAAATATCAGCAACATAAACTATGACACAATCTGAATATTCAGTGAAGGATATATTAGTTTCTTTGAAAATCTTGGGAGTTTTTTAGTCCCATAGGCATTACATTCCACAGTATTGCCCTGAGGTGTGCTGAAATCGCCCAGTTAAGGGCTTGGCAGATTCTTTTAGTTTAATCTGATAAAATCCCGATTTGCAATCAAATTTGAAAAACCACTTTTTGTTAAGGGTTTTGTTGATAAGCAATTCCTTATTAGGAAGAAAATAACCATCAAAGACGATTAATTCGTTTAACCTTTTGTAGTTAATCACCATTCTTGGCTTACCTCTCTTTTGTTCAGAGTGGTTGTTTACCATGAATGCTGGACTACTATGAGGGCTTTTGTTATCCTCAGTGCTTTTGAAAGCTAATTGCTTCTCTTCGAGTTCTTTGAGTTGGGCTTTGAACTCGAGTTCGTCTGTCTGACTATACCGCATGGGCTTAACTCCTACAATTGAGTTTGCCTCTTTGAGCTGGATGTCGGCATATGACTTATCTTT
>JAKOGI010004432.1:0-5000 GCA_029747015.1 Carnegiea gigantea
TGACCTGTCCCAGCTGAGTATGAAAAATCGGCACGGTTGATGTCCACTCCGGGCACGGCCCCCAACCCTCCTGAAGCTCTCTAGGGGGATGGTCCGGGCGGAGTATGAAAAATAGGCACGGTTGATGTCCACTCCGGGCACGGCCACCAAAACTCCTGAAGCTCTCTAGGGGGATGGACCGGGCGGAGTATGAAAAATCGGCACGGTTGATGTCCACTCCGGGCACGGCCACGAAAGCTCGTTGTGCTCTTTAGGGGGAAGGTGATTGAGCTAGTGCCCGCCCCGTCCGCGACCCGAGCAGGATGAACGATGGTGAGTGACACCCCGCCCCCGGCCCCGTGACCCCCCCGCGCGCATTATAATCTTTGACAGGGCGCAGGGGGCAGGGACGCAGGGGCGCGGGGGCGGACTTGACGGACTTGAGCGGACCTTGGGCGGACTGGGCGAAGGGAGGGTCGAGAGCTAGGCCCCGTGGCGTGCCGCGTGCCCCCATATTGGTGCCACAAGTTCCCGAACGTCGATGCAAAAGGCATGCCCCCGAGGCCCGGGGAGCGGCCCCGTGCACGGCCGAGGCCTGCCCCCGCGTCCCGCACATCGGCCCCGGGGCATGCCCCCGTGCATCGCCTCTAGAACGCCCCCGAAGCAAGGCCAGGCATGCCCCCCGAGTCCCGCCCATCGCCCCGTGGCAAGGCCAAGGCATGCCCCCGAGTCCCGCACATCGCCCCGGGCCGGGCCCCCGGGTCCCGAGGAACGCCCCCGAACGGCCCCGGTGCATGCCCAAGGCGTGCCCCCGGCCCGAGGATCGTGCCCCGGTCCATGCCCAAAGGCGTGCCCCCCCCCCCCCCCCCGGGTCCCGAGGAAGGCCCCCGGAACGGCCCCGGTGCACGCCCAAGGCGTGCCCCCGAGTCACGGGGAACGCCCTCAGAACGGCCCCGGTGCGTGGCCCCGCGTCCCGCACATCGCCCCGAAACGGCCCCGGTGCATGCCCAAGGCATGCCCCCGAGTCCCGAGGAAGGCCCCCAAAACGGCCCCGGTGGATGGCCGAGGCATGCCCCGGGGTCCCGAGGCCCGGCCCCGGGGCATGCCCCCGAGAGCGTCCACGCACGCTGCCGGACGCCCACGGCAGCATCCCGGCATGTCGGGCAGCGTCCGGGCATGCTGTCGCTGGCTGCCGGGGGGTGCTGGATGCTGGCAGCAGGCTGTGAACGCTGGCCGCAGCCCTGTGAACGCTGGCCGCTTGTCCTGAACGCTGGCCGCAGCCTGGGAACGCTGGCCGCAGCCTGTGAACGCTGGCCGCTTGTCCTGAACGTCGGCCGCAGCCTGTGAACGCTGGCCGCTTGTCCTGAACGCTGGCCGCAGCCTGTGAACGCTGGCCGAAGGCTGTGAACGCTGGCCGCTTGTCCTGAACGCTGGCCGCAGCCTGTGAACGCTGGCCGCTTGTCCTGAACGCTGGCCGCAGCCTGTGAACGCTGGCCGCAGGCCTGTGAACGCTGGCCGCTTGTCCTGAACGCTGGCCCCTGCCTGTGAACGCTGGCCGCAGGCCTGTGAACGCTGGCCGCTTGTCCTGAACGCTGGCCGCAGGCTGTGAACGCTGGCCGCTTGTCCTGAACGCTGGCCGCAGGCTGTGAACGCTGGGCGCTTGTCCTGAACGCTGCCCGCAGCCTGTGAACGCTGGCCGCTTGTCCTGAACGCTGGCCGCAGCCTGTGAACGCTGGCCGCAGCCTGTGAACGCTGGCCGCTTGTCCCGAACGCTGGCCGCAGCCTGTGAACGCTGGCCGCTTGTCCTGAACGCTGGCCGCAGCCTGTGAACGCTGGCCGCAGGTCCTGAACGCTGGCCGCAGCCTGTGAACGCTGGGCGCTTGTCCTGAACGCTGGCCGCAGCCTGTGAACGCTGGCCGCTTGTCCTGAACGCTGGCCGCAGGCTGTGAACGCTGGCCGCAGCCTGTGAACGCTGGCCGCTTGTCCTGAACGCTGGCCGCAGCTGTGAACGCTGGCCGCTTGTCCTGAACGCTGGCCGCAGCCTGTGAACGCTGGCCGCTTGTCCTGAACGCTGGCCGCAGCCCGTGAACGCTGGCCGCAGGCTGTGAACGCTGGCCGCTTGTCCTGAACGCTTGCCGCTTGTCCTGAACGCTGGCCGCAGCCTGTGAACGCTGGCCGCTTGTCCTGAACGCTGGCCGCAGCCTGTGAACGCTGGCCGAAGGCCTGTGAACGCTGGCCGCTTGTCCTGAACGCTGGCCGCTGCCTGTGAACGCTGGCCGCAGGCCTGTGAACGCTGGCCGCTTGTCCTGAACGCTGGCCGCAGGCTGTGAACGCTGGCAGCTTGTCCTGAACGCTGGCCGCTTGTCCTGAACGCTGGCCGCAGCCTGTGAACGCTGGCCGCTTGTCCTGAACGCTGGCCGCAGCCTGTGAACGCTGGCCGCTGTCCGGTGAACGCTGGCCGCTGGCCTGTGAACGCTGGCCGCAGGCCGTGACCTGTCCCAGCTGAGTATGAAAAATCGGCACGGTTGATGTTCACTCCGGGCACGGCCACCAAACCTCCTGAAGCTCTCTAGGGGGATGGTCCGGGCGGAGTATGAAAAATAGGCACGGGTGATGTCCACTCCGGGCACGGCCACCAAACCTCCTGAAGCTCTCTAGGGGGATGGCCCGGGCGGAGCATGAAAAATCGGCACGGTTGATGTCCACTCCGGGCACGGCCACGAAAGCTCGTTGTGCTCTTTAGGGGGAAGGGGATTGAGCTAGCGCCCCGCCCCGTCCGCGACCCGAGCAGGATGAACGACGGTGAGTGACACCCCGCCCCCGGCCCCGTGACCCCCCCGCGCGCATTATAATCTTTGAGAGGGCGCAGGGCGCAGGGACGCAGGGGCGCGGGGGCGGACTTGACGGACTTGAGCGGACCTTGGGCGGACTGGGCGAAGGAAGGTTCGAGAGCTAGGCCCCGTGGCGTGCCGCGTGCCCCCATATTGGTGCCCCAAGTCCCGAACGTCGATGGCAAGGCATGCCCCCGAGTCCCGGGGAGCGGCCCCGTGCACGGCCGAGGCCTGCCCCCGCGTCCCGCACATCGGCCCCGGGGCATGCCCCCGTGCATCGACTCTAGAACGCCCCCGAAGCAAGGCCAAGGCATGCCCCCCGAGTCCCGCCCATCGCCCCGTGGCAAGGCCAAGGCATGCCCCCGAGTCCCGCACATCGCCCCGGGCCGTGCCCCCCGGTCCCGAGGAACGCCCCCAAACGGCCCCGGTGCATGCCCAAGGCGTGCCCCCGCGGCCCGAGGATCGGCCCCGGTCCATGCCCAAGGCGTGCCCCCCGGGTCCCGAGGAAGGCCCCCGGAACGGCCCCGGTGCATGGCCACGACATGCCCCCGAGTCCCGCACCTCGCCCCGGGGCGTGCCCCCGAGGAACGCCCCGGTGCATGCCCAAGGCAAGGCCCCGAGTCCCGCACGTCGCCCCGGAACGGCCCCGGGGCGCGGCCAAGGCATGGCCCCGAGTCCCGGGGAACGCCCTCAGAACGGCCCCGGTGCATGGCCCCGCGTCCCGCACATCGCCCCGAAACGGCCACGGTGCATGCCCAAGGCATGCCCCTGAGTCCCGAGGAAGGCCCCCACAACGGCCCCGGTGCATGGCCGAGGCATGCCCCCGGGTCCCGAGGACCGGCCCCGGGGGGCCCCGGGGCATGCCACCGGGTCCCGAGGGTCGGCCCCGGGGCATGCCCCCGAGAGCGTCCACGCACGCTGCCGGACGCCCACGGCAGCATCCATGCATGCCGGGCAGCGTCCGGGCATGCTGTCGCTGGGTGCCGGGGCTGCCGGGGGGTGCTGGATGCTGGCCGCAGGCTGTGAACGCTGGCCGCAGCCCTGTGAACGCTGGCCGCCTGTCCTGGACGCTGGCCGCAGCCTGTGAACGCTGGCCGCTTGTCCTGGACGCTGGCCGCAGGCTGGGAACGCTGGCCGCAGGCTGTGAACGCTGGCCGCAGCCCTGTGAACGCTGGCCGCTTGTCATGGACGCTGGCCGCAGGCTGTGAACGCTGGCCGCAGCCCTGTGAACGCTGGCCGCTTGTCCTGGACGCTGGCCGCAGCCCTGTGAACGCTGGCCGCAGCTCCTGAACGCTGGCCGCAGACTGTGAACGCTGGCCGCTTGTCCTGGACGCTGGGCGCAGCCCCTGGACGCTGGGCGCAGCCCCTGGACGCTGGGCGCAGCCCCTGGACGCTGGCCGCAGCCCCGCGAACGCCCGAAAGCCGTCCCGAGAAAAAATCCCCGTATTTTTGTCGTGCGTTTTCCCCCAAATTTTGTCCACCCCTTCCCCACGATTTTTAGAGGATTTACAAGCTTTGTCCCGCATTTTTCTGATTTTTCTCCGATTTTTAGGATTTTTTTTCGTTTTCGACTTTAAAAAAGCATAAAAAATAGCTCGGGTGTCCGAAAAATTCCGAAAAAATATTTTTTAGTAATTTCACATCATGATCTTTCCAATGGTACCATTGGTTGCTGCTGAAACATTCTAAATCTTCAAAAAACCCCAGTATGATTTTTCTTCACAGTTGATGTCTACTGGGGGCAGAGCCAGTAGAGTTATAAGAGCTCTTTATAGGGGAGGTGCTTGGCAAGCAGCTGGGGCAGCAGCAGGGTCAGCGGCAGCCATCGCCCGTGCATGGCATGGCATGGCATGATGTCAAAGGCCTTGTTGCCATGGCTTCCTTGCACCGAACCTTGGCGGGCGGATGAGGGACCACCCCGGGGGTCGGGTTTTGCCTCGGGAAGCGTGACTAGCATGAAAATTGTTGGATATCGATTGATGGAGTGCGGGAATCGTTGCTATGCTAGTTCCTACCTTCCGAGGCACCGGTGGTGCTCCTGACGCCCGTCTTCGGTGGCATTCCCTAGGCTTCTAGGATGTCATCACGGGTGGGGGCCTTGCCCCCCCTCACCCGAGAACGGTGATCACCCCCACGTGGGCAGGGGTGATTGTCGGTGAATTCCCGCGGCCCACCGTCCCTTCTTTCTTG
>JAKOGI010004432.1:15000-17500 GCA_029747015.1 Carnegiea gigantea
GCCTGTGAACGCTGGCCGCTTGTCCTGAACGCTGGCCGCAGCCTGTGAACGCTGGCCGCAGGCTGTGATCGCTGGCCGCTTGTCCTGAACGCTGGCCGCTTGTCCTGAACGCTGGCCGCAGCCTGTGAACGCTGGCCGCTTGTCCTGAACGCTGGCCGCAGCCTGTGAACGCTGGCCGCTTGTCCTGAACGCTGGCCGCTTGGCCTGAACGCTGGCCGCAGCCTGTGAACGCTGGCCGCAGGCTGTGAACGCTGGCCGCTTGTCCTGAACGATGGCCGCTTGTCCTGAACGCTGGCCGCAGCCTGTGAACGCTGGCCGCTTGTCCTGAACGCTGGCCGCAGCCTATGAACGCTGGCCGCAGCCTGTGAACGCTGGCCGCTTGTCCTGAACGCTGGCCGCAGCCTGTGAACGCTGGCCGCATGCTGTGAACGCTGGCCGCTTGTCCTGAACGCTGGCCGCTTGTCCTGAACGCTGGCCGCAGCCTGTGAACGGTGGCCGCTTGTCCTGAACGCTGGCCGCAGCCTGTGAACGCTGGCCGCAGCCTGTGAACGCTGGCCGCTTGTCCTGAACGCTGGCCGCTTGTCCTTAACGCTGGCCGCAGCCTGTGAACGCTGGCCGCTTGTCCTGAACGCTGGCCGCAGCCTGTGAACGCTGGCCGCAGCCTGTGAACGCTGGCCGCTTGTCCTGAACGCTGGGCGCGGCCTGAACGCTGGCCGCTTGTCCTGACCGCTGGCCCCAGCCTGTGAACGCTGGCCGCTGTCCTGTGAACGCTGGCCGCTGGCCTGTGAACGCTGGCCGCAGGCCGTGACCAGTCCCAGCTGAGTATGAAAAATCGGCACGGTTGATGTCCACTCCGGGCACGGCCACCAAACCTCCTGAAGCTCTCTAGGGGGATGGTCCGGGCGGAGTATGAAAAATAGGCACGGTTGATGTCCACTCCGGGCACGGCCACCAAACCTCCTGAAGCTCTCTAGGGGGATGGCCCGGGCGGAGTATGAAAAATCGGCACGGTTGATGTCCACTCAGGGCACGGCCACGAAAGCTCGTTGTGCTCTTTAGGGGGAAGGTGATTGAGCTAGTGCCCCGCCCCGTCCGCGACACGAGCAGGATGAACGATGGTGAGTGACACCCCGCCCCCGGCCCCGTGACCCCCCCGCGCGCATTATAATCTTTGACAGGGCGCAGGGCGCAGGGACGCAGGGGCGCGGGGGCGGACTTGACGGACTTGAGCGGACCTTGGGCGGACTGGGCGAAGGAAGGGTCGAGAGCTAGGCCCCGTGGCGTGCCGCGTGCCCCCATATTGGTGCCCCAAGTCCCGAACGTCGATGCCAAGGCATGCCCCCGAGTCCCGGGGAGCGGCCCCGTGCACGGCCGAGGCCTGCCCCCGCGTCCCGCACATCGGCCCCGGGGCATGCCCCCGTGCATCGCCTCTAGAACGCCCCCGAAGCAAGGCCAAGGCATGCCCCCCGAGTCCCGCCCATCGCCCCGTGGCAAGGCCAAGGCATGCCCCCGAGTCCCGCACATCGCCCCGGGCCGTGCCCCCGGGTCCCGAGGAACGCCCCCAAACGGCCCCGGTGCATGCCCAAGGCGTGCCCCCGCGTCCCGAGGATCGGCCCCGGTCCATGCCCAAGGCGTGCCCCCCGGGTCCCGAGGAAGGCCCCCGGAACGGCCCCGGTGCATGGCCACGGCATGCCCCCGGGTCCCGCACCTCGCCCCGGGGCGTGCCCCCGAGGCCCGAGGAACGCCCCGGTGCATGCCCAAGGCATGGCCCCGAGTCCCGCACGTCGCCCCGGAACGGCCCCGGGGAGCGGCCAAGGCATGGCCCCGAGTCCCGGGGAACGCCCTCAGAACGGCCCCGGTGCATGGCCCCGCGTCCCGCACATCGCCCCGAAACGGCCCCGGTGCATGCCCAAGGCATGCCCCTGAGTCTCGAGGAAGGCCCCCACAACGGCCCCGGTGCATGGCCGCGGCATGCCCCCGGGTCCCGAGGACCGGCCCCGGGGGGCCCCGGGGCATGCCCCCGGGTCCCGAGGGTCGGCCTCGGGGCATGCCCCCGAGAGCGTCCACGCACGCTGCCGGACGCCCGCGGCAGCATCCATGCATGCCGGGCAGCGTCCGGGCATGCTGTCGCTGGGTGCCGGGGGCTGCCGGGGGGTGCTGGATGCTGGCCGCAGGCTGTGAACGCTAGCCGCAGCCCTGTGAACGCTGGCCGCTTGTCCTGAACGCTGGCCGCAGCCTGTGAACGCTGGCCGCTTGTCCTGAACGCTGGCCGCAGCCTGTGAACGCTGGCCGTAGCCTGTGAACGCTGGCCGCTTGTCCTGAACGCTGGCCGCAGCCTGTGAACGCTGGCCGCTTGTCCTGAACGCTGGCCGCAGGCTTGTGAACGCTGGCCGCTTGTCCTGAACGCTGGCCGCTGCCTGTGAACGCTGGCCGCAGACTGTGAACGCTGGCCGCAGCCTGTGAACGCTGGCCGCTGGTCCTGGACGCTGGGCGCAGCCCC
>JAKOGI010004433.1:5000-7500 GCA_029747015.1 Carnegiea gigantea
TCTAAAAATCGTGGGGAAGGGGTGGACAAAATTTGGGGAAAAACGCACGACAAAAATACGGGGATTTTTTCTCGGGACGGCTTTCGGCCGTTCGCGGGGCTGCGGCCAGCGTTCAGGGCCCTGCGGCCAGCGTCCAGGGGCTGCGCCCAGCGTCCAGGACAAGCGGCCAGCGTTCACAGGCTGCGGCCAGCGTTCAGTAGCTGCGGCCAGCGTTCACAGGGCTGCGGCCAGCGTCCAGGACAAGCGGCCAGCGTTCACAGGGCTGCGGCCAGCGTTCACAGCCTGCGGCCAGCGTTCACAGGCTGCGGCCAGCGTTCACAACCTGCGGCCAGCGTCCAGGACAAGCGGCCAGCGTTCACAGGGCTGCGGCCAGCGTTCACAGCCTGCGGCCAGCGTCCATGACAAGCGGCCAGCGTTCACAGGGCTGCGGCCAGCGTTCACAGCCTGCGGCCAGCGTCCAGGACAAGCGGCCAGCGTTCACAGGGCTGCGGCCAGCGTTCACAGCCTGCGGCCAGCGGTCACAGCCTGCGGCCAGCGTTCAGGACAAGCGGCCAGCGTTCACAGGCTGCGGCCAGCGTTCACAGGCTGCGGCCAGCGTTCAGGACAAGCGGCCAGCGTTCACAGGCTGCGGCCAGCGTTCAGGACAAGCGTCCAGCGTTCACAGCCTGCGGCCAGCGTTCACAGGCTGCGGCCAGCGTTCAGGACAAGCGGCCAGCGTTCACAGGGCTGCGGCCAGCGTTCACGGCCTGCGGCCAGCATCCAGCACCCCCCGGCAGCCCCCGGCACCCAGCGACAGCATGCCCGGACGCTGCCCGGCATGCATGGATGCTGCCGTGGGCGTCCGGCAGCTTGCGTGGACGCTCTCGGGGGCATGCCCCGGGGCCGACCCTCGGGACCCGGGGGCATGCCCCGGGGCCCCCCGGGGCCGGTCCTCGGGACCCGGGGGCATGCCCCGGGGCCCCCCGGGGCCGGTCCTCGGGACCCGGGGGCATGCCTCGGCCATGCACCGGGGCCGTTGTGGGGGCCTTCCTCGGGACTCAGGGCATGCCTTGGGCATGCACCGGGGCCGTTTCGGGGCGATGTGCGGGACGCGGGGCCATGCACCGGGGCCGGTCTGAGGGCGTTCCCCGGGACTCGGGGCCATGCCTTGGCCGCGCCCCGGGGCCGTTCCGGGGCGACGTGCGGGACTCGGGGCCATGCCTTGGGCATGCACCGTGGCGTTCCTCGGGACTCGGGGGCACGCCCCGGGGCGAGGTGCGGGACTCGGGGGCATGCCGTGGCCATGCCCCGGGGCCGTTCCGGGGGCCTTCCTCGGGACCCGGGGGGCACGCCTTGGGCATGGACCGGGGCCGATCCTCGGGACGCGGGGGCACGCATTGGGCATGCACCGGGGCCGTTTGGGGGCGTTCCTCGGGACCCGGGGGCACGGCCCGGGGCGATGTGCGGGACTCGGGGGCATGCCTTGGCCTTGCCACGGGGCGATGGGCGGGACTCGGGGGGCATGCCTTGGCCTTGCTTCGGGGGCGTTCTAGAGGCGATGCACGGGGGTATGCCCCGGGGCCGATGTGCGGGACGCGGGGGCAGGCCTCGGCCGTGCACGGGGCCGCTCCCCGGGACTCGGGGGCATGCCTTGGCATCGACGTTCTGGACTTGGGGCACCAATATGGGGGCACGCGGCACGCCACGGGGCCTAGCTCTCGACCCTCCCTTCGCCCAGTCCGCCCAAGGTCCGCTCAAGTCCGTCAAGTCCGCCCCCGCGCCCCTGCGTCCCTGCGCCCTGCGCCCTGCGCCCTGTCAAAGATTATAATGCGCGCGGGGGGGTCACGGGGCCGGGGGCGGGGTGTCACTCACCGGCGTTCATCCTGCTCGGGTCGCGGACGGGGCGGGGCGCTAGCTCAATCACCTTCCCCCTAAAGAGCACAACGAGCTTTCGTGGCCGTGCCCGGAGTGGACATCAACCGTGCCGATTTTTCATACTCCGCCCCGGCCATCCCCCTAGAGAGCTTCAGGAGGTTTGGTGGCCGTGCCCGGAGTGGACATCAACCGTGCCGATTTTTCATACTCAGCTGGGACAGGTCACGGCCTGCGGCCAGCGTTCACAGGCCATCGGCCAGCGTTCACAGGACAGCGGCCAGCGTTCACAGGCTGCGGCCAGCGTTCAGGACAAGCGGCCAGCGTTCAGGACAGGCGGCCAGCGTTCACAGCCTGCGGCCAGCGTTCACAGGCTGCGGCCAGCGTTCAGGACAAGCGGCCAGCGGTCACAGGCTGCGGCCAGCGTTCACAGGCTGCGGCCAGCGTTCAGGACAAGCGGCCACCGTTCACAGGCTGCGGCCAGCGTTCACAGGCTGCGGCCAGCGTTCAGGACAAGCGGCCAGCGTTCACAGTCTGCGGCCAGCGTTCACAGGCTGCGGCCAGCGTTCAGGACAAGCGGCCAGCGTTCACAGGCTGCGGCCAGCGTTCACCGCCTGCGGCCAGCGTTCAGGACAAGCGGCCAGCGTTC
>JAKOGI010004433.1:17500-20000 GCA_029747015.1 Carnegiea gigantea
GCCACCGAAGACGGGCGTCAGGAGCACCACCGGTGCCTCGGAAGGTAGGAACTAGCATAGCAACGATTCCCGCACTCCATCGATCGATATCCAACAATTTCCATGCTAGTCACGCTTCCCGAGGCAAAACCCGCCCCCCGGGGTGGTCCCTCATCCGCCCGCCAAGGTTCGGTGCAAGGAAGCCATGGCAACAAGGCCTTTGACATCATGCCATGCCATGCCATGCATGGGCTATGGCTGCCGCTGACCCTGCTGCTGCCCCAGCTGCTTGCCAAGCACCTCCCCTATAAAGAGCTCTTATAACTCTACTGGCTCTGCCCCCAGTAGACATCAACTGTGACGAAAAATCATACTGGGGTTTTTTGAAGATTTAGAATGTTTCAGCAGCCACCAATGGTACCATTGGAAAGATCATGATGTGAAATTACTAAAAAATATTTTTTCGGAATTTTTCGGACCCCCGAGCTATTTTTATGATTTTTTAAAGTCGAAAACGAAAAAAAATCCTAAAAATCGGAGAAAAATCAGAAAAATTCGGGACAAAGCTTGTAAATCCTCTAAAAATCTTGGGGAAGGGGTGGACAAAATTTGGGGAAAAACGCACGACAAAAATACGGGGATTTTTTCTCGGGACGGCTTTCGGGCGTTCGCGGGGCTGCGGCCAGCGCTCAGGGCCCTGCGGCCAGCGTCCAGGGGCTGCGCCCAGCGTCCAGGGGCTGCGCCCAGCGTCCAGGGGCTGCGCCCAGCGTCCAGGACCAGCGGCCAGCGTTCACAGGCTGCGGCCAGCGTTCAGGACAAGCGGCCAGCGTTCACAGGCTGCGGCCAGCGTTCAGGACAAGCGGCCAGCGTTCAGGACAAGCGGCCAGCGTTCACACCCTGCGGCCAGCGTTCACAGGCTGCGGCCAGCGTTCAGGACAAGCGGCCAGCGTTCACAGGGCTGCGGCCAGCGTTCACAGCCTGCGGCCAGCATCCAGCACCCCCCGGCAGCCCCCGGCACCCAGCGACAGCATGCCGGGACGCTGCCCGGCATGCATGGATGCTGCCGTGGGCGTCCGGCAGCGTGCGTGGACGCTCTCGGGGCATGCCCCGGGGCCGACCCTCGGGACCCGGGGGCATGCCCCGGGGCCCCCCGGGGCCGGTCCTCGGGACCCGGGGGCATGCCTCGGCCATGCACCGGGGCCGTTGTGGGGGCCTTCCTCGGGACTCAGGGGCATGCCTTGGGCATGCACCGTGGCCGTTTCGGGGCGATGTGCGGGACGCGGGGCCATGCACCGGGGCCGTTCTGAGGGCGTTCCCCGGGACTCGGGGCCATGCCTTGGCCGCGCCCCGGGGCCGTTCCGGGGCGACGTGCGGGACTCGGGCCATGCCTTGGGCATGCACCGGGGCGTTCCTCGGGACTCGGGGGCACGCCCCGGGGCGAGGTGCGGGACTCGGGGGCATGCCGTGGCCCTGCACCGGGGCCGTTCCGGGGGCCTTCCTCGGGACCCGGGGGGCGCGCCTTGGGCATGGACCGGGGTCGATCCTCGGGACGCGGGGGCACGCCTTGGGCATGCACCGGGGCCGTTTGGGGGCGTTCCTCGGGACCCGTGGGCACGGCCCGGGGCGATGTGCGGGACTCGGGGGCATGCCTTGGCCTTGCCACGGGGCGATGGGCGGGACTCAGGGGGCATGCCTTGGCCTTGCTTCGGGGGCGTTCTAGAGGCGATGCACGGGGGCATGCCCCGGGGCCGATGTGCGGGACGCGGGGGCAGGCCTCGTCCGTGCACGGGGCCGCTCCCCGGGACTCGGGGGCATGCCTTGGCATCGACGTTCGGGACTTGGGGCCCCAATATGGGGGCACGCGGCCCGCCACGGGGCCTAGCTCTCGACCCTTCCTTCGCCCAGTCCGCCCAAGGTCCGCTCAAGTCCGTCAAGTCCGCCCCCGCGTCCCTGCGTCCCTGCGCCCTGCGCCCTGTCAAAGATTATAATGCGCGCGGGGGGGTCACGGGGCCGGGGGCGGGGTGTCACTCACCATCGTTCATCCTGCTCGGGTCGCGGACTGGGCGGGGCACTAGCTCAATCACCTTCCCCCTAAAGAGCACAACGAGCTTTCGTGGCCGTGCCCGGAGTGGACATCAACCGTGCCGATTTTTCATACTCCGCCCGGGCCATCCCCCTAGAGAGCTTCAGGAGGTTTGGTGGCCGTGCCCGGAGTGGACATCAACCGTGCCTATTTTTCATACTCCGCCCGGACCATCCCCCTAGAGAGCTTCAGGCGGTTTGGTGGCCGTGCCCGGAGTGGACATCAACCGTGCCGATTTTTCATACTCAGCTGGGACAGGTCACGGCCTGCGGCCAGCGTTCACAGGCCAGCGGCCAGCGTTCACAGGACAGCGTCCAGCGTTCACAGGCTGCGGCCAGCGTTCAGGACAAGCGGCCAGCGTTCACAGCCTGCGGCCAGCGTTCAGGACAATCGGCCAGCGTTCACAGGCCTGCGGCCAGCGTTCACAGGCAGCGGCCA
>JAKOGI010004434.1:0-20000 GCA_029747015.1 Carnegiea gigantea
TTGTTTTATCGAATTCTAGAAGTTCATTATCTTATGAGAAACTTGATCACTTTCTTGCGTGTTGTGGATATTTGGGTGAATGACTGAAAGGCGAAATCTCGAACACTAGCATCCTAGGATTTGACTTGATTGAGTGATGTCTTAAAAGAGAATTACGGATTGAAAACCATTGATTTGATAATCGTGTGCATAATGAACCTAAACTAGTCGAGAAATCCATGAAAATTGATGATTCATTTGATTTAACCTTGAAAGAGGGTTGTGATAATTCGATTATCGGTTTTAAAATAGCCATTAGAGGAAGAAGTGCTTGATTAAAACATGCTAGTTTTGTATAAATCCTCGATTGATTATCCATTAGATTAGATACTAGATTAATTTATTTCATTATCAAACTTTGATTGGCTTAGCATATCTTGAGGGGTTATAGCCCAGCAGTTTCACCTAGTCTCTCTGGGATCGACGTTGATTAACTACAATGCCACCATGCGCTTGCAGGCCTATCAAGTTTTTGGCATCGTTGCCAGTGACTAGCGTCCAATCTTGGGTTCTTCTCAATAAGTTTGACTAAGCATTTTGTTCTCCTTTGAAGGAAAACAAAACCAAAACAAAATAAAATGATTTAGAAAAATAAAAAAAATTGAAAGGAAAAATTACAACGATGGCAATTTTTCATTTTCCTTAATTCGAGCCTGAATTATTTTGGAGGTATTTTAAGCGTGTAAATGTCTTTCTTGCTCAATGTGATTATTGTGTTGGTAAATGAAAAATTTAAGACATTGTTGATGAGGGTGTGAATGGTGAAACTCATATTCTTTTAGAATATTGGGATTTTCATGGTAAAAATGTTTGACGTGGCATGATATTTGCTTGAGTGGATTACTTGGGATTCATTTGAGCTTGAGAAGGCTAGTCGTGTTTTTAGATATTCATTTTCTGATCCTTGTGCGTTCTATGCTAGATCTTATTATGCTCCTTTTTGGTGTGACTTGTGTAACTCTTCTCACCATGAAACTAATTTGTGTCCTTATTATGCATGCTATGCTAAACCTAATTTTGTATCACCCTCAGATAATATTGATGTTATCCTCTCCTTAGATGATTCATCCTCTCCTTTAGCTCAGTTCACGAGGCTCGAGGTGGGAGAACCTTTTGGGTTTGATGCTAGGTTTAGGGTTGCTGATGTCTGTTTTGAGTCAGAAGATACTTTTGATAAGGTGCATGATCTAGTTGAGACCCCTTTCATGAGACGTCTCCTAGTCTTTGTTTCGATTATAATGTTGTTCTCCCTAATCCTCTTGATCATTCCTATGTTTCACCTATGTATTTACAACCCTTTCCTTCCCTTGAGTATTATATCAATGTGCCCATGGATAATTCTATGATTTGCGATACTGATTTGGGCTATGAGGATAACATGTTCAATATGCATGGTGGAATTGTTTATAATTATGTTTCCCTAGGTTACTTAAGAGAGTGTGATCTCTCCATTAATCCTTACTGTGTAAGCCTAGAGGACCTACCTAAGAAGATCTTGTGGTCTACATTCTTTAATCGTTCCTATGATTTTTCTATAGTCATTGATAAAGTTAAGAGCATACTCATTGTCTTTGGTGTGATTTTGGCTATTGCCTCTTACCTCTTACTTTCTGAATTGTGGTCCCAGGTGTTTGACACGCTCCTGTGTGCTTTGACGGCATCTTATTTAATGAGTCGAGTCTTAACATGGTGATGGAGTGGCTGATGCTCCATGTACCCTGGTTATTACGAAGCTGCATAGCTTAGGTGCACTCTGCATCTAACCTGGTGAGATTGTTTTTTTTTGTTCCACTTCTCTAAATTTTCTTTCCTTTGAATAATACTACTTTATCTAAGCATGGGGGAAGGGTAATTTCTATATTTTCTCTTTCAGTTATTAGTTTGCATTCTTATTACCGCATATAGTTTTAGGTTTCTTTTTGTTTGCATGTTGCTTTTAGTTGACTTTTATATTTGCATTTTAGATTTGCATATAGAGATGGGGAGGGATGTTTTGAATAACCTCTAAAGATGTTTTTATTCGGCAAAATAGCTTTCATTAGCTTGAGTATCTTTTAGTGTAATCCCTTTTGGTGTGAAAATTTTTGAAGGTTTTGTAAATATTTCTTATTTTGACCTTTGTCTTGGTTGAGAACTTTGTTATCTCTTAGAGTCGTTGGCACTAATGTTTGTACTTGGATACATTTTATGAGCTTATTGTGACTTTGGTAGATGTCCCGTGATATTTTGTGCCTTATTTGGACTAATCATTATATTTAGTCTTATGTTTTTTTCATGTGTGTGACTCTTCCATGTTGCATCTCTAGAACTTACCTAGATTCTTGTTCAAAATCACATTAGCATATGCATAGTTGATAATATGATAGAGGCATTTCTTTCTTCATTTATTTTAGACACATAGTCAAATAGCCTACCTTCGTATTACATGTTTTTCCCTTTTGCTAGCCCCATTGAGCTTAAATCATTTTCTTTGTTATGATCCCTTCACCTTAGCTCTTGGCCAAATACATATACCTACCTTTAAGCTAAGTCCATAGAGCATCAATTCATCTATGTAATGGCTGATTTTGGGGATATTTGAGTTTTAAAGTGACTTTGGCATGCTGGTTTACTGAGGGACTGATGATATTGATCACTTGTTTTGGTTCCCTCTTGTTTGGGTTGAGTGTATGTATTAGGTTGTGAGTTGATAGTGGGTGATCCTGTGCTTTTTAATAATTATAATTTTCGTTTCATTTCCCTAAAAAAGCAAAAACAAAAAAAAGAGAAACAAAGTTATGTTGAAGAAAAAGAAAAAAGGAAGATAAAGTCATATTGTATTATAAAAAAAAGAGAGAAGCGAAAAAAAGCAAAAAAAAAAAAAAAATCATGAATAAGTGATTGGCACTGGAGATGTGCATAGCTTGAATTTTTTTTCCTTTGTCAACTCATTTTCTATGTAATTCATTGGGTGTTGAATTCCAAGAGTACACAACCACAAGAGGGGGGTGAATTGTGGTGGTCGATTTTTGCCTAATAACTGACAAACAACCGTAGCACTTGATTGCAGAGATTGTTTGTAAATCACAAACAACCTTACGCCTTGTTTGTAGCGGTTGTTCTCAATTGATTCAGTAGCGAAATTCAACGTAATAAATGCGGAAATAAAGCACACACAATTTTTACGTGGAAAACACCTCTAGCCCAACTGAGGTGTGAAAAACCACGACCTACCCCGTGTAGGATTTAACCACTTCACTAACAGGCTGAAAACATTACAAAAGCAACACTCCTTGTTACAACTTGTAACCCACGTAACTTTCTTCCCTAAGACAGGTTACACCACGTCCAATCTCACCAGATAGGACACGTCCAAAGTCCACGCGACTGAGGACACACTCACTCACTTTCTGTTCTGAGAACAGGGGTACAAAACACCTTATTGGGGTGCTTCTGACTTAAGCAGATGTAAGGTACAATGAAGTCCTATTATGCCAAGAAATTGAAAGTTCAGTTAAGCACAATCTTCTCACGGTTTTTCTCTTTGAAATTCAGCTCTAAAAATTCTTACTTCTTTGTAAAGACCGGGTTATCAAATGGGAGAGAGAATTTCAATATTTAAACGCACAACCCAACTGCTATTATTTCAAAAGATAGGAAAAAATCCTCTATTTTTAGTCGCTTAGAAGATTCATCAAAGATTTCCAACGGCTAAGAGAGAAGAGAAGATTTTCTTAAAATATCTTGGCCGAGTAGTCTAGTCTTGAAAAGGATAAAATCTTGATTTATCCCAAATTCAATCAAGACCAAAAAATAAGGGATAAAAATCTTTTCAAGTGAAATCTTTAGCAAAAACGGTTTTGCAATTTTATTGTTTTTTTCAAATTCAAAACGAACCTTTTTAGATTTGGCAGCCAACCGAAGTAAATTTCCAGATAAGACTGATGTAGCTGCTGCAGTTTTTGAGAACACCCTAGGTACCCTGTTTGCAGGGTTGTTTGGTAATGGTGTCCCAAAGCAACTTTTCGAAAACCGTTTTCAAGAAGTGCTAAAAATGATACTTTCAAGATTGGCATATTAATAAGAGTCTAAATAAATAAAACCTATATACCCAAGACTTCTTGTTTTGAACCAGTCATCTTGTCCAAGATTTGTAGAGCTGCTGTGAACACCAAGGCAACCTTGTTTGCTGGGGTTGTTTTTTGCATTGCTAGAGTTCAGGAACATGCCTTACAATCAACTGTCGAGAGGGTGTTCTTGACTTAATATAGAATCACCAAGTAAAAACTGTTTTGAAGACTTGTTCTCACATGTAGCAAACCAGTTAATACAATAAAGATCACAAACACCAGTTAGACCTGTTTGGAGATCGTGTTTGGAGCAACATTACTTGGACAAAGTTTTACACTTGGATTTGTTATCATCAAAACTAAATATACTCAACATTGGGGTATGTTCATTATGTTATTGGAGTTTGGAGTATTTATGAAGTTATTAGTTTCTAGGTGCTTCGTTGGTTACTCCCTAGTCACTTGGCTAAGTAGCATCACATTGTCCGAAATACATTTGCCCACTCCTTTCCCTGAACCCTTTTAGCCCACATTAGAACCCAAATAAAATACTCTTGATTGTGTTGCGCACATTGTATTTTAGTGTTGAAGAATTTGAGAGTCTTGATAAGCACATGTTAGATTGCATCTTTGGAATGAGTCTTGAGTGAACTTATGCTATATTTTAAACACATGCGTGTGAATGATTCACATTTTCCAAAAGTAAGGTTCGGCCGATCTATTTAGCCCTACAATTTGATGTGCCTGCATGATATGCCTTTTGGTTCTTTAAAAACGTTCTCCTCCTGATTTTGAAATGTTTTGCGCACTATTTGGGATTGCCATTGATTAATATTCTTGCTTGTGATGTGCTATAACTTGCCTACTTTAAAAAGCTTTCATGTTTTGAGTCCTAAATGCATCTTCCCTTGTCAGTTTACTCTAATGTTTGCTTGAGGACAAGCAATAGTTTAAGCATAGGGGAGTTTAATAAGTGCTTAAAGTGTATATCATTTCAGGGTCATTTTGCTCCAATTTTAGGAAAAATTATACGCTTTATGTTATAACTTATACCCTTTTTTCCATTTTACGCTTGGGTATGTTTCCTTTTTATGTTTTGCAGATTTTGGACCTTTTTATCCGAGATTTGATCCTAAATGAGTGTATTCGGATTCCCCACGGACACCCTTTAGTTGCTATGCCCATAGAGGGGAGACAGAACAGAAGAACACCGAGGCAGCGGGCTCCTCGCTCTACCCGTGGTGGATGCCACAGTCTGTGGTGTCTACCTTTCCCATGAGGCTTTTTGTTTTCTCGCAACTTTTCGACTTCCTGGCAGTTTTAATTCCATTATTATGCATGGCTTTTCGACTTCGAGGAATTTTACTATAAAAAGTGCGCCTCTCATCCTCATTTGTGCACATTCCATCATTAAATTTTCCATATCATTCTACTTAGGATTAGAATTTAGATTTTACAGGGAGAGAGAGTGACTCAAAGTGAAGATTTGCAAGGATTCCATTCTGAGTTTGCACGATGGTTCAAGTGCGTTCTTTGGCTGAGCATCTCTTCCCTCTTCTCTTCTCTTCTCTGTTCTCATTTTTATGTTTTGTAATTTTGATTATCTTTATTGTTTTGATTTTGGATTTATGCAAACATTTGTTAGTTTCTTGATCATATGCTTATATCATTTGGTGCTTTTGGAATTGTTGGATTGTTTTATCGAATTCTAGAAGTTTATTGTCTTGTGAGAAACTTGATCACTTTCTTGCATGTTGTGGGTATTTGGATGAATGATTGAAAGGTGAATTCTCAAATGCTGAAATCCTAGGATTTGACTTGATTGAGTGATGTCTTGAAAGAGAATTACGAATTGAGAAACCATTGATTTGATAATCGTGTGCCTAATGAACCTAAACTAATCCATGAAAATTGATAATTGATTTGATTTAGGTATTCACTTCACCTTGAAAGAGGGTTGCGATAATTCGATTATCGGTTTTAAAACAGCAATTAGAGGAAGAAGTACTTGATTGATACATGATTTAGGAGATTGCTAGTTTTGTATAAATCCTCGGTTGATTATCCATTAGATTAGATACTAGATTAATTTAATTTCAATATCAAACTTTGATTTGCGTAGCATATCTTGAGAGATTATAGCCCAGTAGTTTCACCTAGTCTCTATGGGATCGACCTTGATTAACTACAACGCCACCGTGCGCTTGCGGACATATCAAGTTTTTAGTGTCGTTGTCGGGGACTAGCGTCGAATATCTGGTTTTTCTCAATAGGTTTGACTAAGCATTTTGTTTTCATTTGAAGGAAAAGAAACCAAGACCAAAAAAAACGATTCAAGAAAATAAAAAAATTGAAAGAAAAAATTACGACGATAACAATTTTTCATTTTCCCTAACTCGAGCATGAATTATTTTAGAGCTATTTTAAGCGTTTAAATGACTTTCTTGCTCGATGTGGTTATTATGTTGGTAAACGGAAAATTTTTGTAAGGCCCGCATACTTCATATTCCGTCGAGTTGTTCGTGATGCCTTTTTGCGTTATAAAAACCGTATTTTATTAGCGATATGAGCTAAAATTATTTTCTAAGTGCCTATGTGAGCGTTGATTTTATTAAAAAAGAATATTTTTGTCACCAGTAATAATATTATTGTTATTAGTTTTGAAAATCATTCAATGATTTTTAATAAGCACTATTAACGTTTTTTAGCAAGTACTAATTCAAGTAGGAATGCGAATACGATTAGGTTGTCAACCTTCGAAGTAGTTCGATGTTATTAAATCGAACCTAGATGTATTTGGGAACGTGTAATCGATGGAAGGTCGCGTTATAAATTTGAGTTTAGAGTATGAAGTATGAGATTATGCTAGCGGTGTTATTTATCGAGCGAGCTTGAACAAAAAAAGAGAGAGAAGGGAGGGGTATTATCATCATTGCGCCCGGCCCCCTGTTTTCTTCCTCCAGCACGCGACAACCCCCCGACACTCTCTCCCCTCTCAACTGCTGCCTGGCTTCTTCCTCCTCCTCTCCTCCGCCATTAACATGCCCACCCAAGCTCCGAAACCCAGAGAATTTTGCCACTTTTTACTACAAAAATCCTCCATTTGACTGCCCCTACCAGCTGGCGTACGTTTGGAATGAATTTGGGTCACAATTTGAAGCTCTTTGCCACATTTAGGGAGGGTTTTGAGTGCAGAATTGGAGCTCATACGCATGCCTTGGTAAGGTCATGCAATTCCACTCTTAGTTGCTTCAATTTCCTATAAATTAGAGTAGAAATCATTGCTTTCAAACCCCAATTCAACCTCAGTTCAGTAAGTGAGTTTGGGTCTGTTTTAGGATTCGAATTTTTGGGAAATTGGGCATGATATGGGTCCTGATCGAGCGTGGGTAAGCAAGAGGCGAACGATTGGAGTTGTTCAAGCCCCTAAAGTACAGCCACAGCCGTGAATCGAACCTCTAGCTTAGGTTCAAGGTGACAGTTCCTTTCCTCCTAAATTACTATTATTTTTAATGAGCTTAATGGAATTAGTTAGGGCATGTTGAATATGAGTTTAGAAATTAGCTTGGATGAATTAAATTTGAGATTGAGATATTATGAACATGGTATTGACTTCGGGAATGTCGTATATCGAATCGATGCCGAGTTTTAATAACCTGGCAGATTGGAGAAATGCTTAACAAAAGGATGTTGTCATAGTATGATTAATTTATTAGTTTATTAGTTAAATTGTGCTTGAAGCCTAAGGATGCTAGCCGAGTGATTGAAATGATTATGGAATGAACTGAATAATGTTTAAAGGGTCATGGCTAAATCAGTTTGGGTGCGTCGACAGTTTATTTGTGGGAGTTGCAACGAAATATTATGCCTATGATCAATGGTTTGCGAACTAGAAAGTAAATGCTGCTTGAAGTCTCTTATTTGTATTAGTTTAGTATACGCTGAATTCTAAGTTGACTATTAAGCATGAATCTCATACTTATATATGATCGTTTTATGTATTGTTGTTTTGTTGATGACAATATTGAACCGAGTTGGAAGTTGGATGGTTCGAGGTAGAACTATTGAGTGGTTTGAGGTTCTTATGGTCGGTGCTGTGTGAGGAGGGAGATAGGATTGTGAATTGCTGCAATCGTGTGGATTGCAATGCCATGTGTGGCTTAATGTATTGTGATATGAAGTGTATGCATGTGCTATGTGAACCCTTTTCCCCCGATATGCTACGTGATATTATGTGATTAATTCTTGAAACTTTAGACGTCTTTAAAAAGAAAAGGTCATTTAGAAAGTTTGTTTTACACGTTTGAAAATGCTTTTAAGTTTGTCAGTCGTCTATACATTTGTTAGGACGTCCAAGGTATAAAAAGGTCCTAGATCATCGAACTATTCAGTTGGTGACTCGATTGAATAGTTGATAGGTTTAGGAAGTTTAAAAGCGAACTAAAAATGAGTTCGAAAATGTTTTAAGGCATCAGTTAGTGTATGACTTCTCCTTGCATATAAAAGAGTTTTAACAACCTGAAAAAAAAAAAAAAAAAGAGCATCTTAAGGGGCTAAATGTGAGTTTAGCTGATTTGTATGCTATTTGCTTACTTGAGTTTCTATGGAGTTTCAAGTTAAGAGCTAGTAAAGCCATTATGTTTCAAGAAGCATTTATGTTGAAAATATATAAAGAAACCTTGATTGAATTAAAATAAGCTAAATGCCTTAAGTTTTGAAAGTAATAAGCTTGGAAGCGATCAAAGGTTTTGATTGACTTAAGCACCGCTCTTCGAGTTTAAAAAAGGAATTTCAAACGAACCTAAATTAGACGTTGGAATAAGTTTATTATCTTAAATTATTATGAGCTTTGATTACAAATCTAGTTGCACGTATTGCTAACTAAGCACTTAAGTCTCAAATGAGTTTTGATTTCAAATATGCTTCGGATTAAACGTTAGCTAAGCACTTTATATTTCAAACGAGTTTCGATTTACGAGTTATCAACTTATTATGTTTATAAGAAGTTTTAAGTTAGAAATGAAGTCGATTTACAAACTAGCAAACGTTTTACGTCTATAAAAAGCTTTTAAGTTAAAAACGAAATCGTGTTACGATTTAGCAAATCTAATACATTTATAAGAAGCTTTTATGTTGAAAAACAAAGTCGTTTTACGATTTAGCAACCCTAATACGTTTATACGAAACTTTCAAGTTAGAAACGAAGTCGTTTTACGATTTAGCAACCTTATTACGTTTATACGAATTTTTTAAGCTAGAAACAGAGTCGTTTTACGATTTAGCAAACTTATTGCGTTCGTACGAAACATTTAAGTTAGAAACTAAGTCATTTTACGATTTGGTAAATGTATTACATTTATAAGAAGTTTTTAAATTTAACGCGAAGTCAGTTTATGTATTAACAAGTTTATTACGTTTTTAGGAAGCTTTTAAGTTTCAAAGGAAGTCGATTTACATATTGTTAAACTTATCACGTTTATAAGAAGCTTTTAAGCTATTTACGAAGTCAATTTATGAATAGCAAACTTATTCTGTTTATAAGAAATTTTTAAGCCAAAAACGAACGAACTACAAGCATTTCAAAAGGTTATAATCATTTTGTTTAAAGGTAAGATTTTCAGTATAGTAAGCAATCAAAGAAGAGAAATGAAATATGTTTTTAAAGGCTAAGAAAGTACTAGGCAATTGACCAGGGTTAGGAATTGGACTCAAGACATGAATTATCTTGGTGTGAGCTGTTCTTGGAAGCTAGACGCAAAGATGGCGTGAGCTGTTTCCCCCTAAAGAAATGTTAGGAACTGGACTCAAGATATGAATTATCTTGGTGTGAGCTGTTCCTGGGAACTGGACTCAAGATATAAAATTATCTTGGTGTGAGCTGTTCCCCAGATAAGTTATGATGTGTGACGCGTAAGAAAACCTTGAGGGGGGACTGGACTCAAGATATAATTATCTTGGTGTGAGCTGTTACCCCACAGAGGACAATATCGAAGTTAGAGTTTATCTGCTGAGACGCATTTTGGCCAAAAGTTAAGTACATATACCCCGAGGATAACGTGAGTTGTGAGTGACGATATCACTGAGGGGCAGTGTAAACCTCCCCTAGCCAGCACAACAAGATGTTTTTATGCCATAGTAAGTTTCTAATAAGTAAGAAAGGAAGTTGGCATTTCGCCATTTTAAGTATTTCAGAAAAGAAAGATTTATAAGGGCCATTACGAGGCCATATTGAATGAGATTTGAAAAGCTTATAAGAATCATTAGAGGACCAATTTGCAAGAAGTTTCTTTTAAAGCATATGAGCCTCAAGAGGCTAACTAAAGTTTTTTTTTTTAAAAAAGAAACGAAAGAAAGCTTTCAAATGTACATATTCTTCCCATATCTTATGAATAAGCTTCCAAGTATGGTTTAAATGAAGTTTCAAATGACGTATTGTTATATCCTAGAAATGCATCGAGCTTTTAAGCTTTTCAATATGCATATTCCATGAAAGAACGTCTCTTGCCAGTCTTCCTTGCCAATTTGGATGCTTCGAGAACTTTTAGCAAGAATTATAAGCTTTAAAAATGCTGGCGTGATTTATAAACCATTCTTGGAATATATGAAGAGTCACTGTGTTTTCAAAAGTATGTTTGAAAGCTTCATACTCAATCCTTGTTGCTTGTTTGATTACGTGCCTACTGTTTGTTAGCAAGAAAGCTTGGCCTTTTAGGGCCCAGAAATGAGTTAAGGGGTTAGAATGAAGTTTTAAGGATGGTAATCTTTCCTTGGGAATTTTGATTGCCTAATATGATAGTAAAGTACAAATACGTGATACGTGACTATTATTGGTATTATTGCCTGTAACTGTTTTGGTCTCAAGGAGTTGCTCATCCCACTACTCTTTCCCCTTTTTCCCCCAGGTTTTCTTTGTCATAGGAAGAAGTTGAGTCAACTATGTCAAGATGAAGTCTATTCTCGCTTGCAAGGTGTCATATGTGCCCACTTACGTCTTTAATGAAGTCATGTAAAGTATTCCTAGTTTGTAAACATTTGTAAAAAATTATTCGAGTTCATGTAATGCATATGGTATGAAGGACGCTCTATATGGCCATATGAGCTAACCATCTCATTAGTTAGATGTCCTCTTGGCCAAAGTTAGTTATGTTTTGTGATGTAAACCCCAGTACTCCGGTTGTGTAGACTGTTAAGTTGTATCTTTTACTTTTCCTGTATTAATGAACTATTCTGTTTGGTGTACTCCAAGTGGGTGGCTCGTTGAGTTATGAACTCCGGCGTGTGGTTGTTGAGCTTCTTTTAAATGTTTTACACTTCCATTGATTACAGGGACTTATTGTAAGGCTTTTAACGTAGAAACGGTCAGTTTCTAGGGGAAACTCTGTCCGTTTTGCCCCAAAATTTTGGTAGAAAGTAAGAAAACGTAGCACTTCTGGCCCTAGAGGTTGGGGGTGTTACACTGATGGTATCAGAGCAAAACTCCTGCGACCATAGGCCGTGACCTGAGTCTTGCATTTCATCTAGTCGTCTAGGAATACTTTGTGATTATGTGACATATGCCTCCTTTGTGTGCAAGTGTGCTGTATAGTATGGGCATTTATGACTTATGTGTGGCTCGAGTAAGTCGATTGACTAAGAGGGGCAAGTTATGCGTTAGCATAAGAGTTAAGTAGCTTCCCCCCACCTTGAAGTGACGTTGTGGGTGCACCATTGATGCAAATATGTTCCTAATGTGCCAGTTGACTTGATTGATTGACTTTTGTGTGATCCGCTTAAGCCAATCAGATAAATGTGAGCCGTATGTTAGAATATAAATCCTTTTAGTTTATTTTTCTTAAATTATGAACTACTAGGATGATGAGACCTCCTGTGACTCCTAAGTCACGCTATCAGTGTTCAACGAAATAGGTGCAGTTGGTGCTCACCAAGCATTATAGACTCACTAGTTTGTGTAAGCATGCACGTGTATTTCCTTTGGATAAGATGTGATATGTGCGTATGACTATATGAAGGTTGAACTGAACTAGACTTGCGGCTATTCATAACAACTCTCGCCATTTGCGAATCATTTCATTAACCAAGGAAGCTCATCCTAGTTGAAATTAGAACTAAGTGATTCCTTGTGTAATTGTGTTACAGATGCCTCCTCGACACAAACTCATACCAGAACCAACTGCCATGGAGATGATATGTCAATTTAATAAGCTAAAACCTCCCAAGTTTAAAGGTGGAACTGACCCTATGGTATATGAGGAGTGGCTTTGGAGAATGGAAAACTTATTTGATATCATGGAGTGCCCTAAGAGATTCAAGGTGCACCTAGCTGCTTACCAATTTGAAAAAGAAGCTGAATTCTGGTGGGGAATAGTGAAACCTATGGTAGGTGAACTGGTGTTAACCTGGAACCAACTGAAAGCCTTAATGAACGCTCAATATTACCCTCAAGATGTAAGAAGGGTTAAAGAACAGGAGTTTATATGCTTGAAACAAGGAGAAATGAGTATGATGGAATACACGGCGAAGTTCAATGAGCTAAGCCGATTTGCTCCAAATCAGGTGGCCACCAAAGAAATGAGAATGAACCACTTCGAGCAGGGATTAAAAGGAGAAATAAAGTAGATAATGGCAAGATACACATATAACAACTTTCAAGAAATGTACCAGAGGGCTGTGAAGGTAGCCCGCATCATAGATGAGACCAAGATTGAAAACAAAGGAAAAGGCCGAGCAAAGAGGGAAATTGACCCTAGAGAATCTAATTCCCAAGGAAGCAGAAAGTCTAGAAGGTTTAACTATGAGATAAAACAGGATAAGGGAAAGCAAGCCGTCCAATGTAAACCAAGGAAAACCTATGGCCAGTGTGGACGTCAGCACCTTGACCCATGTAGAAGCTTTACGGGCTCATGTTTTGAATGTAGTGATATGGGTCACAAAGCCACTAATAGCCCAAGGGTCACATGGAATAGTCAGGGTCATACTAAGAGATCCGGAACAGGAATTAAGTCAGTGGCACAACGAGATTGCCTAACCATTGGCACTCCCTCAGGGGACAGTAAAAGCAACCAGAACCAACAAACTGGCAGTCGGATGCTTAGCTAGAAGGGAAAAGAGACTTGGGAACCTACCAACACAAGGTCAAGTATTCTCTTGATAACCAACTTTATGCCCCCATTTCGTCATTCTAGTACTGCTCGCTCGCTTGTCATTCCTGAATTGTAAAGGAACTTGTCAGTAAACCTCATGAGATGCGTATGCAACATTTCATGACCTCTTCCTTAAAAACTATCTGTTATACCAGTCATACTTGTTGAGATCGAGTTGTTATAGTGTGATAAAGAGCGCTCCCTGATGATTTGGTTTGAGTCGGAATCCAAGGATGGGATGCTATGGTGAAGGCAGAATGAATAACTAAACATAAAGTGACTTGAATTGCAAAAGAGATGCGGATGAATTACACTCATTAATTCCTCCAAGTAAGTAATTACGAGGACGAAATCCTTTTAAGAGGGGAGAGTGTAAGGCCCGCGTACTTTATACTCCGTCGAGTTGTTCATGATGCCTTTTTGCGTTATAAAAACCGTATTTTATTAGCGATATGAGCTAAAATTATTTTCTAAGTGTCTATGTGAGCGTTGATTTTATTAAAAAAGAATATTTTTATCGCCAGTAATAATATTATTGTTATTAGTTTTGAAAATCATTCAATGATTTTTAATAAGCGCTATTAACGGTTATTAGCAAATACTAATTCAAGTAGGAACCCGAATACGATTAAGTTGTCAACCTTCGAAGTAGTTCGATGTTATTAAATCGAACCTAGATGTATTTGGGAGCGAGTAATCGACGGAAAGTCGTGTTATCAATTTGAGTTGAGAGTATGAAGTACGAGATTATGCTAAGGGTGTTATTTACTAAGCAAGCTTGAACAAAAAAAAGAGAGAGAAGGGAGGGGTATTACCGTCATTGCGCCTGGCCCCCTGTTTTCTTCCTCCAGCACACGACATCCCCCCTCGACACTCTCTCTCCTGTCAACTGCTACCCAGCTTCTTCCTCCTCCTCTCCTCCTCTATTGACGTGGCCACCCAAGCTTCGAAACCCAGAGAATTTTGCCACTTTTTACTACAAAAATCCTCCATTCGACCACCCTTCTAGCTGGCGCTGGTTTGGAATGAATTTAGGCTACAATTCGAAGCTCTTTGGCACGTTTAGGAAGGGTTTTAAGTGTCGAATTGGAGCTCGTATGCGTGCCCGGGTAAGGCCGTGCAATTTCACTCTTAGTTGCTTTAATTTCCTATAAATTAGAGTAGAATTCATTACTTTCAAACCCCAATTCAACCTCAGTTCAGTAAGTGAGTTTGGGTCTATTTTAGAGTTCAAATTTTTGGGAAATTAGGCATGATTTGGGTCCTGATCGAGCGTGGGTAAGCAAGAGGCGAAGGATTGGAGTTGTTTAAGCCCCTAAAGTCGAGCCACAGCCGTGAATCGAACCTCTGGCTTGGGTTCAAGCTGAGGGTTCCTTTCCTTCTAAATTGCTATTATTTTCAATGAGTTTAATGAAATTAGTTAGGGTATGTTGAATATGAGTTTAGAAATTAGCTTGGATGAATTGAATTCGAGATTGAGATATTACGAACATGGTATTGACTTCAGGAATGTCGTATATCGAATCAATGCTGAGTTTTAATAACCTGGCAGATTGGAGAAATGCTTAACAAAAGGATGTTGCCATAGCATGATTAATTTATCAGCTTATTAGTTAAATTGTGCTTGAAGCCTAAGGACGATCGCCGAGTGATTGAAATGATTATGGAATGAACTGAATAATGTTTAAAGGGTCATGGCTAAATTAGTTTGGGTGCGTCGACAGTTTTTTTGTATGAGTTGCAATGAAATATTATGCCTATGAGCAATGGTTTGCAAACTGGAAAGTAAATGCCACTTGAAATCTCTTGTTTGTATCAGTTTAGTATACACTGAGTTTTAAGTTGACTATTAAGCATGAATGTCATACTTTTATATGATCGTTTTATGTATTGTTGGTCTATTGATGACAACATTGAACCGAGTTAGAAGTTGGATGGCTCGAGGTGGAACTATTGAGTGGTTTGAGGTTCTTATGGTCGGTGCTGTGTGAGGAGGGAGATAGGGTAGTGAATTGCCGCAATCGTGTGAATTGCGAGGCCATGTATGGCTTAATGCATTGTGATATGAAGTGTATGAATGTGCTATGTGTGAACCCTTTTCCCCCGATGTGCTACGTGACGTTATGTGATTAATTCTTGAAACTTTGGACGTCTTTAAAAAGAAAAGGTCATTTAGAAAGTTTGTTTTACACGTTTGAAAATACTTTTAGGTTTGTCTATCCTCTATTCATTTGTTAGGACGTCAAGTTGTAAAAAGGTCCTAAATCATCGAACTATTCAGTTAGTGACTCGACTAAATAGTTGATAGGTTTAAGAAGTTTAAAAGCGAACTAAAAGTGAGTTCGAAAATGTTTTAATGCATCTGTTATTGTATGACTTCTCCTTGAGTATAAAAGAATTTAGACAACCTAAAAAAAAAAGAGCATCTTAAGGTGCTAAATGTGAGTTTAGCTGATTTGTATGCTATTTGCTTACTTGAATTTCTATGGAGTTTCAAGTTAAAGGCTAGTCAAGCCATTATGTTTCAAGAAGCATTTATGTTGAAAATATATAAAGAAACCTTGATTGAATTAAAATAAGTTAAATGCCTTAAGTTTTGAATAGTAATAAGCTTGGAAGCAATCAAAGGTTTTGATTTACTTAAGCACCACTTTTTAAAGTGAACATAGATTAGACGTTGGAATAAGTTTATTGCCTTAAATTACTACGAGCTTTGATTACAAATCTAGTTGCATGTATTGGTAACTAAGCGCTTAAGTCTCAAATGAGTTTTGATTTCAAATGTACTTCGGATTAAACGTTAGCAAAGCACTTTATGTTTCAAACGAGTTTCGATTTATGAGTTATCAACTTATTATGTTTATAAGAAGTTTTTAAGTTAGAAACGAAGTTGATTTACGAACTAGCAAAAGTTTTATGTCTATAAGAAGATTTTAAGTTAAAAACGAAGTCTTTTTACAATTTAGCAAACCTTCATACAAACCTTTTATGTTGAAAAACAAAGTCGTTTTACGATTTAGCAAACTTAATACGTTTATACAAAGCTTTTAAGTTAGAAACGAAGTCATTTAATGATTTAGCAACCTTAATACATCTATACGAAGCTTTTAAGCTAGAAACGGAGTCGTTTTACGATTTAGCAAACTTACTACGTTCGTACGATAAGTTAGAAACTAAGTCGTTTTACGATTTAGTAAATGTATTACGGTTATAAGAAGCTTTTAAATTTAAAGTGAAGTCGGTTTACGTATTAACAAGTTTATTATGTTTTTAGGAAGCTTTTAAATTTCAAAGGAAGTCGATTTACGTGTTGTTAAACTTATTACGTCTATAAGAAGCTTTTAAGCTATTTACGAAGCCGATTTATGAGTAGCAAACATATTCCAATTATAAGAAGTTTTTAAGCCAACAACGAATGAACTACAAGCATTTCAAAAGGCTATAATCATTTTGTTTAAAGGTAAGTTTTCAGTATAGTAAGCAATCAAAGAAGAGAAATGAAATACACTTTTAAAGGCTAAGAAAGTGCTAGGCAATTGGCCAGGGTTAGGAACTAGACCCAAGATATGAATTATCTTGGTGTGAGATGTTCCTGGAAACTGGACGCAAAGATGGCGCGAGTTGTTTCCCCCTAAAGAAATGTTAGGAACTGGACTCAAGATATGAGGGATCTTGGTGTGAGCTGTTCCTAGGAACTAAACTCAAGATATGAATTATCTTGGTGTGAGTTGTTTCCCAGATAAGTTATGATATGTGACGCGTAAGAAAACCTTGAGGGGGACTGGACTCAGGATATGATTATCCTGGTGTGAGCCGTTGCCCCATAGAGGACAGTATCGAGATCAGAATTGCTCTACTAAGACGCGTTTTGGTCAAAAGTTAAGTACTTATACCCCGGGGATAACGTAAGTTGTGAGTTATAATCTTACTTAGGGCAAGTAGATCTCCCCCAGCCAGCACAATATGATGTTTTTATGCTATGAGTAAGTTTCTAATATGTAAGAAAAGAAGTTGGCATTTCGTCATTTTAAGTATTTTAGAAAAGAAAGATTTGTAAGGGCCATTACGAAGCCATATTGAATGAGATTTGAAAAGCTTATAAGGATCATTAGAGGACCAATTCGAACGAAGTTTCTTTTAAAGCATATGAGCCTCAAGAGGCTAACTAAAGTATTTTGTTTTTTTTTTTAATAAACGAAAGAAAGCTTTCAAATGTACATATTCTTCCCATATCTTATGAATAAGCTTCCAAGTATGGTTTAAATGAAGTTTCAAACGACGTATCGTTATATCCTAGTAATACATCGAGCTTTTAAGCTTTTCAATATGCATATCCCATAAAAGAACGTTTCTTGCCAGTCTTCCTTGCCAATTTGGATGTTTCGAGAACTTTTAGCAAGAATTATAAGCTTTAAAGATGTTACCATGATTTATAAACCATTCTTGGAATATATAAAGAGTCACTGTGTTTTCAAAAGTATGTTTGAAAGCTTCATACTCAATCCTTATTGCTTGTTTGATTACGTGCCTACTATTTGTTAGCAGGAAAGCTTGGCCTTTTAGGGCCTAGAAATGAGTCAGGGGGTTAAAATGAAGTTTTAAAGATGGTGATCTTTCCTTGGGAATTTTGATTACCTAATATGATAGTAAAGTATAAATACATAATACGTGACTATTATTGGTATTATTGCCTATCACTGTTTTTGTTTTAAGAAGTAGGGGAATTCTCACTAAGTATGTGGTTGCTCATCCCACTACTCTTTCCCCTTTTTCCCCCAGGTTTTTTTTGTCGTAGGAAGAAGTTGGGTTAGCTATGTCAAGATCAAGTCTACTCTCGCTTGCAAGGTGTCATATGTGCCTACTTACGTCTTTAATGAAGTCGTGTAAAGTATTCTTAGTTTGTAAACGTTTCTAAACAATTATTCTAATTCATGTAATACATATGGTATGAAGGTCGCTCTGTATGGTCGTATGAGCCAACCATCTCATTAGTTAGATGTCCTCTTGGTCAAAGTTAGCTATGTTTTGGGATGTAAACCCCAGTACTCCGGTTGTGTGGACTATTGAGTTGTATCTTTTACTTTTCCTTTACTAATGAACTACTCTGTTCGGTGTACTCCGAGCGGATGGCTCGTTGAGTTATGAACTCCGGCGTGTGGCCGTTGAGCTTCTTTTAAATGTTTTACGCTTCCATTGATTACAGGGACTTATTGTAAGGCTTTTAGACTAAAAACGGTCATTTTTAAAGGAAAACTCTGTCCGTTTCGCCCCAAAATTTAGGTAGAAAGTAAAAAAACGTAGCGCTTCTGGCCCTAGAGGTTGGGGGTGTTACAATTTTAGACATTGTTGATGAGGGTATGAATAGTAAAACCCGTATTCTTTTAGAGTATTGGGATTTTCATGGCAAAAATGTTGACGAGGCTCGGTATTTGCTTGAGTGGATTGCTTGGGATTCATTTGAGTTTGAGAAGGCTAGTCGTGTTTCTAGATATTCATTTTCTAATCCTTATGCATTCTATGCTAGATCTTATTATGCCTCTTTTTAGTGAGATTTGTGTAAGTCTTCTGGCCATGAAACTAATTTGTGTCCTTATTATGCATGTTATACTCAACCTGTTTTTGTATCACTCTGGGATAATACTGATGTTTTCTTATTCTTACATGATTCATCTTTTCCTTTACCTTAGTGCATGGGGCTCGAGGCGAGGAAACCTTTTGGGTTTGATGTTAGGTTTGGTGTTGCTGATGTATGTTTTGAGTCAGAAGATACTTTTAATAAGGTGAATGACCTAGTTGAGACTCCCTTGTGGAGGTCATGTGATGTATTGTTCTCACTAATAAGGTGAATGACCTAGCCTTGGTTTTGATGATAATATTGTTCTCACTAATCCTCTTGATTGTTCCCATGTTTCACCTATGTATTTACAACCCTCTTCGTCCCCTGAGTATTATATTAATGTGCCCATGGATAATTCTATGATTTGCGATATCGATTTGGGCTATGAGGATAACCTGTTCAACATGCTTGGGGGGAATGTTGATAATTATGTTTTCCTAGGTTACTTAAGAGGGTATGATCCCTCCATTGATCCTTACTGTGTAAGCCTAGAAGACTTACCTAAGAAAATCACGTGGTCTACATTCTTTAATCCTTCCTATTATTTTTCTATGGCCATTGATAAGGTTAAGAGGATACTCATTATCTTTAGTGTGATTTTGGTTATTGCCTCTTACCTTTTATTTTCTGAATTGTGGTTCCAGGAGTTTGATAAGCTCCTGTATACTTTACCGGCATCTGATTTAATGAGTCGAGTCTTGACATGGTGATGGAGTGGCTGATGCTTCATGTGCCCTTGTTATTATGAAGCCACATAGCTTAGGTGCACTCTGCATCTAACCTGATAAGATTGTTTTCTTTTGTGCCCCTTCTCCAGGTTTTCTTTCCTTTAAATAATAATGCTTTATCTAAGCATGGAGGAAGGGTAGTTTCTATGTTTTATATTTCAGTTTTTAGTTTGCATTCTTGTTAGCACATATAGTTTTAGGGTTCTTTTTACTTGCATGTTTCTTTAAGTTAACTTTTAGATTTGCATTTTAGATTTGCATATAGAGATGGGGAGGGATGGTTTGGATAGCCTCCAATGATGCTTTTGTTAGGCAAAATAGCTTTCATGAGCTTGAGTACCTTTTGGTGTGTAATTCCTTTTGGTGTGAAAACTTTTGAAGGTTTTGTAAATATTTCTTGTTTTGACGCTTGTCTTGGTTGAGAACG